>NDGM011085168.1:0-10400 GCA_002564305.1 Octomys mimax | reverse complement strand
AAAAGATGTAATAATAAGACTCTTTGTTCCTCTCATGAATTATTCAGGTTCAAACCTCAATAACCTTATGATTGCTAAATAGATGAATACCTCAGGAACTGACATGTCATTATTTTACCAAAACGAGAGCACTCTTTTTAAAGATTATTTTTAAAGCTCATAGCAAATCAGATATGGGTTGAGAGCACAAAGGGGAAGCAGCTCCTAAAGTTTAATTTGATATAACATTTTTCAGAGCACTTTAAAATTATGGTTAAAAAAATAATTTCCCCTTAACTATTATTCTGTAGGTACTCCATAACAAACTTCAGATAATGTTCAAGGTCGACAATAAAAAGAAAACCTATGCCAGGATCCCTTCAATTAGGTAACTATCTCCTGGTTCAGCAATAGAAAAAGGTTAAAGAATCATGATTTGCCTCTTCACCTCCTCATGTACTATCTCATTACCATAATTAATTTAACTCAAGTTATCTCAGGCGATGAAAAGCATGACGCCATCAGCATTCTCAAGTACCAGACTGCTTCCCTGATACAAGCAAAACACCTAATATGTAAATGGTCTAAGTGATATATTCATGTTCAAAATAAAGCTTCATACCATTATAGCATATTGAAAGTTGGAAACGTACTTGGGACAGCTTCACAAGCTTAGAAAGTTTATTTGATTTCCTAAGATCTTAGTAACCTCCTGGGCAAACTGTAAAGAGCGTGTCTCTTAATTGAAATCCCAGGCTTTCTTAGTCATGACCAGGGTAGACAGTCAGAGGTTAGAGAGAGAAAAGAAGTAAATTAGATAGCAGAGTAAGATGAGTATTTTCACAAGGTATCCTGGGAAGAAAGATACCTTTGTAACTGAATTTCATCTACCTACTGAGGGCGGTGTTAAGATAGGGGAACAAATTGGTGGCAGGAGTCTGATTAGTCTTCGGACCTTGGCTTGTCACAGATGCAAGAAACTTTTAAATTACATACAGGCGGCAGGAAAAAAAGGCAGCTACTGCGGCATAGCTCCTGGCAGACCACAAGCCATCCTAAAGTCACTCATCTGGCACATGTTTGTTGAGGGAGGGTTCAACGATTATTTGACTAATACCTATATCACTCACTAAATGGAGCTCCTTTAACACGGTTTTCACTCTTCTTTTTGCCTGGTCTAGTAACTCATTCATACAACAAGTTACTTAAGAATCAACTTATATGGAGACAAAAGTGTGAGCAAAAACTAGCAGACTCCCTGCCCACAAGCAAGTAAAAAAGCTACAGTTAGTATACAGTGAGCACTTAGGGTGTTTTGAATTATAAAATGGGTGCATGTAGCCCAGAAGAGAGTAGCCAAGAAGGTTTTCTGGAGAACAGCCCGGAGCTGCACTGAGGAAGACCAGGAGAGAGAGCTAGAAGTTAATAGGAAAAAATAATTCCAAATTCTTGATTTTATTTGGGGGGAAAAAAAGAATATCAGCTTACATGTTTCTGGTCAGCTTAATAAGGATGCCCAGTAGGATTCCATTATATAAAAGGGCTTTGGAGCAGGCATTTCACAAACTAAACATCCAGTGTCTGCTTGGCTATAAAAGTATTGTTCATATAATATTAAATGATTACAAATAAGTTATATGCATATCCTATACTCATTAGCTTGTGGTCATCACTAGTGATTACTTAGATAGCATGTATATTTGGACAGAAGTTAATATATTACATTTAAAGCATGCTCTCATCCCTTCCGTGATTTTCCTCAGATATAAAGATGAGAGAAGATGATCTACTTCTCAGCCTCAAGGGATACATTACTTTGTTTTTAAAATTAACAAGGCATCAGCTAAAAGCATTTCTTTTTACAGAGAGCTCCATTGGGCCTGCAATTTCACAAGAAGTGTTTGGCAAGATATAAAGTCACAGTCTGCAGCTGCTTTACCTATTCCTTAAGGTTAATAACATCGTGCCTGGAGCATATTGATTCTTCATAAAGCCTACCATTAGAAGCTTGATATCTGAAAAATTACTATTATAAATTACTTCCACTAAGCCTGCAGCTTAACCATTTAAAGGCATTACTTTCATTTGTTTGCAATGAGGAAAAAAGTTCTACAAATGAAATATAGCCTATATCTACTGTCTTAGAATCTAAGCCACTTGAAGGCAAATTTAAGGAAGAGCACTGGCACCTACCATGGTAATCTTGCACTGAAAAGGCACAAAACACTTGTGAAGTGAAGGATTGATCATAGCTCCAGCTCTGCTATTTGTTTTTTCTTGATAGCAGATTTTCTAAATCTATATTGTATTTCAACTTCCTCGTCCCTTGTATGGCAGGGAGCAGTCATGGGTAACTGGGAAGGGCAATGCCAGCTTCAGCGCTCCGATGGGACACTATGGAAACTATGTATTTGGCCTCATAATAGACAAACAGTAATAACCATAGGCTTTTATTAATAATAGTAAATTATTAAACAGAATTTATTCAAAATAAAAGAAGGTGTGGTACAGATGGACCAAAAAAATCTTTTCTACTTGAGTAACCTAGCTTCAACAGACTTACAAAAAAACACCCCAAGAATCACCCTAAAAATATAGATGCATCTCTGGGTATCGACAGTGAATCCTTTTAAGTTTTCAGGGTCTTTGGAGGAGCCGCAGCAGGACTGGACTTCCACATTAGAAAGAATTAGCTCCAAAGAAACAACAGAAGAAATCCAGGCACCTGGACTCCCAACCCCGTCTGTCTGCTCCCCATACACCCAAGACAGCAGGCACACGAATGACATCTGCAAAGCTGGCTAGCTCAGAGAACTAAATAGACGGCAGGCAGGTCATGGCAAAAGGCCTGCCCTCCTTTCTGAACTCCCCAAAGGCAAGTAGGAAATGAGGATCAACTGGAAGAGGCTGACTTTTCCAGAGTTTCTATAATGCAAAAATAAATAAATAAGTAAAGTCAGCATGCTCTTGTATTCTGAAAATAACTCATAAAGAGCCTAAGTGTACATATTCTGTTCAAGTTAACGGTATATCTTTTTAAAAGACATATACAAATTTAAAAAGCAAAATTGTAAGTGAACACAAAAATCAAAGAATTTTAACTTTTATCCCACCTATTTAAACAAGTTTCCTTTTCAACGACCCTAGTTGCATATCAATTTTGCTTATATACGTGAATTGGAACATAGTTCATTAATACCTATATAGTTCTACGAGTTAGAATCCTCAAAATTAAACAGCCTTTGAGAGTTTGAAATTTAAATAGTTAGAAGTGGTAAGCAGTACTTGATTAAGAAATTCAGTAAAAATATGTTTCCTAGCAAACTACATGTCTTATAAGCTTTGCTAAACATTAAGTACTTTCCCTATGAGGCTCATTTGCCTTGTTATACAATTCTCTGAGTTGAAGAGGAGCCAAAAATCCACACCTTGTACACAAGCTACAAATCTGAAAAGCTACATGGTCTGAAACGCAGCGCTGCCTCCCATAGAAATATCCTGAACAGAAGCGTTCCATGAGCTTCCCATCCTTCGCCTTCCCACAGCTCAAGCCCCGGCCTACTAGGGTCAGCTATTCGCTCCTCAAACACAGCACCCTGCCCTTATTCTTCCTGCAGGGAATGGCAAGAGACCCTTCCGCCAGGCTCTTTCGTCCCCTCTATCTTCCCACAACTGCTCCCCCCAATTATTCAAATCTCTGCATAGATGATACCACCTCATTAAAATCCTCTCAGAATAACCCCTCTAGTTAAATTAGACTCCTTTCCATCTTCATCTCATGACCCTGGTTTATTTCCTTCATAATAATGACTGCAGTTCGAAATTACCTTCTTTATTTCAGACTATGTACCCCATCCGAATTTTATTTATAGAAACAGAAACCTTGTCTGTTTTGTCCAAGGCTGTAAAACCAGTATGCAGAACACAACAGATGCTAAGTGCTTTTCTGAATGAATAAATAAAATGCCACACAAGGAAACATTTTTTAAGTAAGGCCAGAATCAGCTGCCTACATGAAATTTTTAATCTGTGATTTCTAATGTAGCTTAGTTTCTATACAAGGGATTGACCTTAATAAGAGCATGTATAATATATAAAATAAAAAATAGTTTTCAGATTCAACATTAAAATTTTATTTAAATTATTTCCCTATTGCTACATTAACACTTTTTAAAGTAAGTCTTCTTAAATTGTTACTCTTCTTGTTACATGTCTATAGTACACATTTCTCCGAGGGAACTGATCCTCGTACGTAGCACACCTTCATTCTCTGGTCCCCTCCACCCTGTCACTGCTTCCTGCATCTTGTGGCCCCTTTCCCTTCTGCAAAAGAGCTATTTCCTGTTTCCTAATATGATGCTCTGGGATACATGAAGATAGCACAGCGATGACTGTAGTAAGGTCAGTTAACATAGTCATCATCTTACTGTGCTGTCCTTTATTCCTGCTCTTCTGCAGAGGCACCTAAAGTCTCCTCACTTGGGCACGCATCCCTTACAAGTACAATTTTATTACCTGTAGTCTTTGTATTTTACAGTGGCTCTCTGTGCTTGTGCATCCTACATATCTACTATCTTAGACCCTTTCCCACCTCTTCTTATACACTGGTAATCGCTGATTTTTTTCCCTTTATCTCTTTATATTTAATTTTTTCCTTTAAATTCCATAAATAAGTGAGATCATGCAATCTTTTTTCTTTCTCTGGATAGCTTATGTCACTTAACATAATGTTGTACAAGCTCATCCACATTTTAAAGGCAAAGTCTCTTTCTTTTAGGGATAAGGCATATTCTATTGCATATATAGACCATCATTTTATTCATTTTTGTCCATGCCAATTGGCACTAGGGATATTTCCATCTCTCAGCTATGGTGAAAATGCTACGTGAATATGACAGCATGCATATCTTCATTTCCTTTGGATACATTCCCAAAAGAGCAACTGCTGGGTCATAAGACCATTTTACTTTCAATTTCTTTTGAAATCTCCACATTATTATCTAAAATGGTTTTACTGATCTAAATTTCCACCAACGGTACAGAAGAGTTCTCTTTTTTCTACACCATCCCACTTGTTATCTGTAGCACTTTTAATAATAGCTATCCTAGCCGTCCTAAAAGATGTGAGGTGGTGTTTCATAGTAATTTTTATTTTCATTTCTCTGATGTTCAGGGATATTGAGTACCTTTTTTGTAGACCTGTTGGCCATTTTTATGTCTCCTTTGCAGAAATGTCTATTTAGATCTTTTGCCCATTTTCTGATGGGTTGCTTGTGTTTCCACTATTGAGTCGCTTGTGTTCTTTTCAAACTTTGGATAATAATCTTTTATCAAATATATAGCTTATAAATACACATTAAGGTTTTTATTAAGCAGCCTGTGACTAGGGACTTTCACATATATAATACCATTAATTTTTCATAAGCTGTGAATTAAGTTGAAAATGTGAGACTCATAAGAATTGACTAATGCAAATTTATTTAGCTTTTGAGTTGGGGTGGCAGTCTGGTAGAAACTATTGATTTAGCAAGTGAACCAGTATAATTCATGACCATCTAACCCCAAAACCTATCCTATTTTGATTGCAATAGTGATGTATTATATTTTAAAAGCATTGAATTCATTTATTCAGGTAGTAAATATCATAAATTTCAATGTTTCATTCAAATGTTGTACATATAAGGATATACTTGGAACATTAAAATCAAGATTCTAAATATAGATACATTAAATGAATGAAATCTCATTTCTGAAGTCTTTTGTATTGTTGTAGTGACATACAGGAAGTAAAGACATACATTGGCATTTTGATTGATTAGTTTAAAATGGATTTATGAATATGAGAGCTGGTAACAAGAAACCAGATAGTCTGCAATGCTGATATAGTTGGGGTAGCCACTGATTTTTAATAAGTGGAGCATTAACTCCAAGGTGCTACAAAATACTCAAAGATAAAGTTGATAGTGTCCTCATCAAACTGGAAATAAGAGTAATTGCATTCTAGGCTTTAAATTAGTAAACCAAATTAGCCAGAGTTAAAAATAGCACTCCATTAAAAATAAAAGATCATTCTCCCATTAGTTGTAGAGAAAATCTTGCCACTTTATTTCACTAATTTGAAAAATAAAAACTATACCCACTGACAGGAGGGGTGGGAAATACAACAGAGATTAAAGGAAAGATGATATGATAAATGGGTCATGTATTACAAATGTTTTATAAAATTAGTAGACAATGATGAAGATATTGTAAATGCAGCAAAAATAAAGGACACTCTTGCAGTTTCAAAAGGATCATAGTTTGGTGTAGGAAAAAATATGCCCCAAGTGCTATTGAGCTTTGAATATCATGAGTTTTATAAAAACGATAAAATTCAAACTTGCCCAAGATGAAAGAGCTACCTTGGGGAAGTGGTAAATAGCCTGTAATTAGCAGCTTTCTCATAAATTAGGGATTCTCCTTTAGTAAGGTGCAGTAAAGGAAATTGGAAACCTAAGGAGAATGATTCCTCTGGATTGCCATTAAAATTTCTTTTAATGATAACTTCAAAATGGTGTTCCACAAAGGTTAGCTCAGAAGCATCACTTATTAGTCTCTTCTTGATTTTTTAAAAGTTTCTTTTCTTTTCTTTTTTTTTTTTTTTTTGGATACAGGATCTCACTATGCAGTTCAGACTGGTAGTGATTGATCCTCCTGTCTCAGCCTCCCCAGCGCTGGGATTACAGGTATGCCCCACCATGCCTGGGACAGCATGCTGTACAGGGAACAAAGTTGGGTCCTTGTGCTTGCCAGGCAGGCACTTAGACTGCCAAGCTATCTCCCGGCCCTTGTTATTCTTATTATAATAAAATCATATAATATTGGACTTACAACCTCAACCATTTTTAAGTGTAGAATTCAGTAATATTATGTATAGTTATATTAGGCCTCTAAAACTTTTTGATACTGGAAAACTGAAACTCTAGAGCTGTGTGTGGCAGTGTATTCCTGTAGTCCTAGTATAAGGAAAATCTCAAATTGCATTCCCACCTGGGCAATATAACAAGATCCTGTCTCAAAATAAAAAAGAAAAGAAAAGGAATGGGGATATGGTTCAGTAATAGACTCTCCTTGGATTTGATTCCCAATACCAATAAAAAAGAACAGGAAGAAAGAAAGAAAGAAAGTGAGGGAGGGAGGGAGGGAGGGAGGGAAGGAGGAAGGCAGGGAAGGAAAAGGAAGAGAGGGGGAAAAGGAAGGAAAGAGAAAAACTACACCAACTCAACCCACATTCCCCTTCCTATCATCCTATTCGTAAGCAGCCTACTTTCTGCTTCTCTAAGAGTTTGACTACTTTAGATACTTTCTATGTACAGAACCTTAGTATTCGTCCTTTTGTGACTTATTTTGCTTGGCATGTGGACAGATTTAATTCTTTCTAACATAATATTTGATTACATGTAATATTTTTTTTAAATGCTCGTTAGCCGTCCGTTTGTTGATGGACATTTGGGTGAATTCCACCTCCTGTGAACAATACTGCCTTGAATACAGAAACGCAGGCATCATTTCAAATTCTGCTTGAAACTCTTTTGAGTGTGTACACAGATCAAATCACTGAATTGGATGTAATTCTATTTTTAATTTTTTAGAACATCTGCATTGTTTTCCAGAGTGACTGCATCATTTTGCATTCTGTTCAACAAAGTATAAATTACAATTTTTCCACATTCTTGCTAGCACGCCTTCTAGTCTTATGACAGTGACCATCCTAGCAGGTACGAGGTAGCGTCTCACTGTTGTTGTAGCTGAGCTTCTATCCATAGGAATGCTGACCATTCTTATATTTTCTTCAAATAGCTGTTTACTTGAATTTTTTAACTCGCCTTTTAAGTTGAATCATTTTGCTGCAGAACTCTTCATATATTCTGGCGATTAAGCTTTTATGATTTGCAAACAATTTCTCCAATTCTGTTGGTTGTCTTTTAAAATTTTCTTGCTTTAAGATTGACATAGCTCCCACTGGTTGCTTTTGCTACGGCTTCCTATGGTTTTGGCATGGTATCTAAGAGATTGTTACCCTGACGTTTCCCCATTTTCTTCTAAGAGATTTTTTCATTTTACTTTATGTCTTTACATTTTACTTACGCCTTTAACCATATATATACATATATATATATATATATATATATATACATATATTACAGGTTCTATAGGGTCTCACTACACAGATTGTACAAGTAGGTATCCTCCTGTTTTCAGCCTCCCAAGCGCTGGGATTATAGGCTTATGCCACCAGGCCCAGTTTGAGTCTCCCCTCCTGGGGGCAGGGCTGGCATGTTAGCCAGGAAATTGAACCCTGGTACCTGTGCCTGCCTAAGCAAGCACTTTAGTCCACTGAGCTATCTGGCCAGCCCTTCTTTTCTTCTTCTTCATTTTTATTAATACATGTTTATAGTACATAGTAATGACATTACTTGTGGGGAGCTGGTAATGTACACAGAGTATCTGAATTATTTTTTTCTCTTCTCTCCTGCTTTCCCCCTCTCCCTCCATATCTTAACCTGTTCCCACTTGAAAAATATCTCTCTCATTATTTCCTGTTATCTTTTATTTTGCTATTTATATTTATGACGCTTTTTTTTTTTCAGAACTGGAGATTGCACTCAGGCCCTTGCGCTTGCCAGGCAAACGCTTATTCTAGTGAGCTATCTCCCTGGCCCTCTAGGCTTTGATTCTGTTGCATCCATGTACCTGCCCTTATATCTGTCTTGATATGGCATCATAATATCTAGATTACTGTGGCTTCCTAGGATGACTTGAAATAAGGAGATATGAGGCCTCCAACTGTTCTTTTAATATAGATTTGATATTCACATCTCTAGCTGAATGTCATGAAGGAAAAGAAAGTTTCTTTAAATGGAAGGAGGAACAATATATAGAGACAGAGAGCTGCACCAGAAAATGATGCAGAAGGTGCAGTTACTTAACAGAGTGTGAATATGCATTTGTGACAGAAAAAATCTGAAAGTGATGTTAGATTCTCGGAAGTAAATCATTCTATACTCTATCAAAGTGCCGTAAGTTCATTATAACCTAAAAAAATACAGTTTATCTAAGAAAAAAAAATCTTTCAGTCTAGACGAGGAAATGAAGGTACGAATATGCAACTTTCCAGGGGTCACTCAGACAGCGTGAATACAGAAGCCGCGACGCCGGCTGGCGGGCTCACCTGGCGCTCTGCTGCCCCGCGCTCCCTTCCTGTCTGCAGTCCTTCCACACTCAGGCTTCTTTCCACCTGCTTCCCTCTCTGCTCTTGTTATAAAACCCCAAACTCTGTGTATTTCCTGTATTTCCATTGTGTCCACTTAACACCATTGTTAACCAGTTCCAAGTCACAAGACTGGCTAAAATATGACTTCTATTAAAGAGATCAGGGCAATCAAACCAAACATGAAGCACAAATATTTCCACGAGGCATTTGGTTCTGTAGCCCTGCCTCCAAATGTCCATAGCACTAGAGCACGTAGGGATCAAATCTTTCACACCTATTTCATGGGGAACTGGATACTCTCCTGAAGGACAAGCCCCATCGCTATGATCTCATTTTATAAATATTGCTAGGTCATTTATCCTACTTGAGGATGTATGCTTAGTTAGTGGAAGAGTCAAAGAACAACTCCTATGGTCTGGGAGGTAGCTTGGTGGTCTAAATACCTGCCTAGCAAGCACAAGGACCTGGGTTCGATCCCTGGTACCAAATGCCCTGCCAGGCCCTGCACTGAGCTGGCCACTGAAAATGGACATAGTAGCACACACCTGTAATCCCAGCACTGGGTAGACTGAGACAGGAGGATCACTACAAGTCCAAGATGCACAGTGAGACCCTGTACCAAGTACATAAATAAATTTAAAAGTTATATATTTTTTTTTTAAAGAAACAACCCCTAGCCTCTGACTTTGGATCTTCTTTCTTTGCATTCTCTCATACTGTCCTATTTTCACTAACACACTTGGTTCTCAAGCAGTGAACTATATTCGCTTAAAAGATTTTCTTTTTTTCCCCTGTTATATAAAATTGAAAATGTCACATGAAATTTACCCTGTAAATCCATCACTCAGCATTCCTTTCTATCATCTCTTTATGCCACCTGAATCATGACCTGCTCACCACCAAAGTCTTCAATTTTGTAAGCGCCTCCTTCTCCTCATGGGCTGAGTCATCACTGACTACCAGAACTCTACAATATCAGTCTCCAAACATCTTTGCATAGTAGATTTACTTAAACACAAAATATAATCCTAAATCTATTTTTAATTACTCAAAGTTATTCAAAGAACACAACAGAAGTGAAGCAAAACAACGGAACCATACTAAATATAAAATGTTGCTTCATCAATAAAAAATAATAATAATAAAATCAATTAAAAAATAATAATAA
>NDGM011085156.1:0-10676 GCA_002564305.1 Octomys mimax | reverse complement strand
CAGTTTCTTGGGGTTGTGTTCTCAAAGGTAGTTCCCAGGCAGCCTCTTGAGTTCTCACAAGTGGATCTGGCCTGGGTCTTAGTCAGGCTGCAGACTTACTGGTCCCCACAGGTCATCCTGCCATGGCTATGTATGTCCCTCGCTGGGTGAGGCAGCAGAGAGGGGCCCGCACTAAGGAGGAGCTGACTCCGAGGTATGTGCATTATCAGTTTTCAAATCGTGAGTCAAGAAAACCTCGTTTTCTTCATAACTAATCTGAGTTCATCTCTTAGTCACTCTCCTCATTGCTAGGATCTGCTATCCAACACCAGCAACTAAAAGGAGCAGGACTTATTTTGGCTCCCAGCCTTTGGAGGCTTCAGAGCATAGACAGCTGACTCCAAGGCAGGTCAGCTCACAGAAGTTCCTGGCAGAGGAGAGCTCTTGATGGCATGACAGACAGAAAGCAGAGAGAGGCAAGGGAGGGGTAGGGGAGCGAGACAGGTCCTTCCTGTGCAAGCGCCCAGTGACCCACTTCTTGAGACCAGATCTTACCTAACAGTGCGTCAGCTATAAATTCCCATAATCCATCCTTATTCCAAAGGTTTCATATATAATTGTATGGGGCTTAAAGGGAACATCTAGCCATAAACTGTAATAGTCAGTTATTTTCTTATAACTAAGAAGTGTTGCCTAAATCATTCACGGACCTGACCGAAGTAGTCAAGAGGGGAGGCACTCAATGGAGAGTTGTCCGTGGAACGAAGCGAGGAGCACTGCGGGGAGCTCCAGCCCGCTGGGGCCGTCACCTCTTTGCTGGGCTCTGCCAGCTAACCTTGGTCTAAGTAGCCTCTGCTACGTAGGTGATCTGAGCTCACGTGTGCAGGGCCTGGCCAGCTCTGAGCAGCACAGCGAGCGCCGAGTGGGAAGGAGGTGACAGGAGAACGCTTCCTTATTGCTGCTCTTCATTTATGATTTTTTTTCTTGGTAGTGAGGAAGTGATAACATCAGAAAAGAAAACCTCCGGTGCAGCCCAGGCGAGGAGCAGTTAGGACGCGGGAAGCAACCTGAGCGTGTGCGCAGAGCTGCACGATGGATGCCACAAGCTGGCTCTTCTCTCTGACTGTTCTGGGGTTCAAATGAATTACGTGGTTCCTTCCAATTACTCGTGCCCAATGAGCTGCATCGTTGGGGCCTAACAACTTCTGCACCGAGGTACTTAGATAACTGTCAGGAGCAAAACACATTAGCCCAGAGCAATTTAGACCTCCCTTGCGGAAATACCTAGGATTCCTGACAAAGTTTGCATGTGATTTTTAACACATTGATGACATAACTAATATTCTAGCAAATTAAACTCACTCACCTATCTAGTCTTGTTATATTGAATCAGACAGCCAAGGATGCCTCGCCTGTCCATTGTCACCATTCTTAACCAAACATTCTTTCTTATATATGGTTTCCTAGAAATATCCCTCTTGAAATCATTGGACTTTGGCTTTCTCAAAGGGTTTTTGTTACCAGTAAACTTGAAATGAAACTTTGCCATATGCTTACAATCACGCCAGATTTGTGGTTCTAACAGCATTATTTTCTATTATTTTCTCTGTCTTATACTTGAAGAAGAAACAAGATGAATGTAAATAACTTGTCCCAGTAGGACGTGACAGGGCCAGAAAGTGGAGTTCAGCTACTTGTAAGACGTCCACATGTTCAAGCACTGGATCTGCTCCCTGTCCTCCCGACCCCAGTGCCAAATGTCCCTTTCAAAGCTAGCTCTGAGCGCTTCCCTGGCAAATGCAAGGACCTAAGTTCAACCCCTGGTTCCGCCAAAAAAATAAAATAAATAAAATTAAAAAATAAAGCTAGCTCTGATTCTATGTCAGTGATCAATTCCTCTTCTGACAAGCTGAATAGTATGAGCCTTTACAGATTTTCCCCACTAATTTGATCAAACTTAATAAATGTGGAGCTTTCCATTTACATTTCTAAAGGTACTTTTTTTGGTACAAGAAAGAACTTTAGCAATGTGGCAATTGGATTAAGAATCACTAGCAAGATACACTATATAATAAAATATATGCTCACTGTGTAATTAGCATGAAATGCAATTATTTCTATAAATACTCGACAATATGAAAGTAAGTTTTTATTTTATTTTCACTCCCTCTTCATTAATAATTGGTGAATTTTTAAAACTTGGAGGTATCAGAAAGGTAGCCCCAGCATTTCCCTGCCCTGTTGCTGTATTTTATTTCTTTCAGGGAATGAGGCAGTTTTCATGGGTTTTTAGTTTATCTAAATTAACATAGTGTCTTCCTTATCCTTAATACCAATTTTTTTTAATTTTTTTTTTTTTTTTTTTAGTTTTTTCATGTGTTGAAGTATAACCAAGGTCGTAGTGGCCTTATTGGTGCAAGTCTTTTTTTTTTTTTTTTTTTAAAGGTTAGTCTCTGCTTGCTTTTGATAGGACCATCTATGCATTCCCTTGGGAAAACCAGACAAGCCATTTAGCCAATTCAAAATCTTATTGTTTAAAATAAACAAGACATATTTAAATTTACAAACAGACCAGCCAAATAGCTCAGTGGATTAAAGCGCTTGCTTAGGCAGATGCAAGGGCCAGGAGTTCGATCCCTGGGCCTGCCATGCCAGCCCCACCCTGAGATGGCGATTGAGACTGGGGGTGGTGGCACGCGCCTGTAATCCCAGCACTTGGGAGGCTATAAACAGGAGGTTCACTGCAAGTCCAATCTACACAGTGAGACCCTGTAGACCCTGTCCTAAAATACAAAAATAAATAAGTAAATAAATTTTCAAACACACAAAACTGTCATCATTCTTCCATCTATATTAAGAAAATGAAAATGTGTTCAGTCTCCACCTTTTGTCTTTTGTCAGCGGCCTTCTGGCCCACTGTGGTTCCCACAAAGCACATGACTACACTGTAGTAGCCCCCAACGACCACATGCAGATCCCCCTCATTTAGTAATGAGTGTCTTTCTTGGACATAGAATTGTTTATATTAGAGATTTCTCAATCCATTATCCAAATTTAAAATAATGTAAACTATGGTATTGATATTAGCGGGTGAGGAAGAAGGAACATGGGACTAAAGAGAAGAATGACCCAAGCCTGGCCTGGCCAAAGGCTTCCTTGTGATGCAAATTGCATCATTCTCGAAAGAAATCAGTATTGTTTTAAAAAACACAGCATGTGTGTTTATTATAGATCATAAGTTTAAAACACATTGTCAGCTGTTAATCTGAGAGGAATCTTGCTTAGGAACACGTGAAACAGTTTGCCATCACTCAAGGAGCCTAATATGCATGTACTAGGTTTTTAATTTTATTTTTGGTAGCCAACATCCAGCCAAAAAGATCTGATTCTTCTGTCCTTCTAGAAATGTCCACTGCCACCAGGAGATTCTTAAATTGCATGTTGTGGGTCTTTTCCCACATAGAAAGACTGGCGTGCATGTCACTTAGAGAATATTTTTAATGCCTTTTTGGTTTATGATTTTTATAAAAATAATTTGGATTATTTGCATATAATCCTTGTAAATTTATATGTCCAATAAGTGAAACAACTGACATGAGTTTCAAAATCTTCTTAAAATAGAATAAAGTTTGCCAAAGTTAAAAGTTAATTTTTTGGATTTTGACTTCTGTGAATATGTGTGGCATTGTATTTGTTAATGAAGCAAATTTAAGCATTCATAAGGTAAATCTGATCTATTTCATATGTATTTTAACTATTTGAATGGCACAGTTCAGTAACAATAAGCAGTACTAAAAAAATGTCAAAGATTGCTTAGACTTGATTGCTAAAACCATCTAGAGATATAGACAGAAAATATTCTATAAACTGATGGAGAAAAGGAAACATAAAGCAATAGGATTTTAATTTTATACTTTTATGTTATTTAATATTATTGTTTAACAACCTGAAGGAAACCCTTCCAGCAATCTGCCACCCGTGGGCTCCAGCGCACCCACCGTGACCTCTGCAGAGCCTGACTTGCACCCTGAGCTCTCCTCCAGGCTGCCTCTGGGGAGCCCTTGCCCTCCTCTTGGGGTCTGCACAGTGCCAGCGCGCCCCACCTCCTGTGCCGGTTCCCTCCGCAGAGCCCACCCTGACTGCTTTGCCACAGCCACGCGTCTCTGTGCCTATCGCTCTAATGAATACTTCTGGTGAAAACTATCAGATGTTGGGTCTACATTTTTAGCCAAATTCAGCTGTGAAATCCCCTGACTCCCCAGAGTAAAATTTAGGTGAATCTATTTCCTCAAATGTGGACACATTTGAATTTCATTTTTCTAGGTTTTTAAATGTCATAGCAGAAAGGTTACTTGTTATGATTTTCAGTACACATTTTCCTTACGCTTTCTGATGATTACTTCTTGTGTTAGGCGATTTCCTCACGCAGCTTAGCCCAGTGTTCCCACGTGACCCTCTTTTCTGTTCCTGCAATGCGTAAGGCTCACCCCGACCAGTAGCACTTCCAAATTACCAATTACATTCCTGCTTCAACCTAGAATTCCATCTCTTAGAATAATGTCCCAGAAGTATTTTCTCACATGTACGAAAATATCTGTAAAATTATTAACGTCTTGAGAATGGGGAGGTAAATGCTATCCCACATCACGGAAGGCTATGAAACAGTTGAAAGCAATGAAGCCTGGCCAAGTAGCTCAGCGGATTAAAGCACCTGCAAGCAGGCTCAGGGGCTGGGGGTTCGATCCTGGCGCCTGCCGTGCACTGAGACAGCGATTGAGACTGGGCGTGGTGGTGCACACCTGTAATCCCAGCTCTTGGAGGCTGTAAACAAGAGAATCACTACGAGTCTGATCTAGTAGTGAGACCCTGTAGACCCTTCCCTAAAAATACGAAAAAAAAAGAAAAAGCAATGGATGATTCAGATGTAAAGACATCAAAAACACAAAAAACAACTGCAGAGTAAAATGTGTAGCTGTAGATCTGCTCATGTTGTTATATAGAGAAAACCAAGAGGAAGACAGTGAGTTTGTAATCTGTTAGTAGCATTGACTGCAGGAACAGAAGCTACACTTAAATATTGGGTCACTTGTGGTTTTCACAGTGAGACTGGGAAGAAATATGCCCATGTAATGATGGACAACACTGGTGACAGTTAAGGACAATGCTTCTTTGTGTGAACGTGTTGTGTAAACCTCGCAGAACATATCAGCACGAATCAAGCAAGCTCCAGGTGAGCTGTTTATGTAATCTTACAGGACCATCAAATACGCAATGCGCTATTGACTGAAATGGCATCACACCACATGTGACTGGCTTCTTAGCGCGTATGCAATTTATTGCATTACACAACGGCAGAGAGAAATTCATTCTGAGTAGTAAATGGTCTCTAAAAAGAGAGAGCCCAACCTGGTGATGAGGTCAGCTGGACAACAGAAAAGCATAGCGGAGTGAGGAGGGAGGGTGCCCGGAATGATGGGCCCTGAAGTGCTCTGGCAGCAGCCCTGCGCCCCTGCAAGCGCTACCAGCCAGTCCTGAGGACACCGCCTGACTCACCGCAAACCGGAAGCACAAGGTGTATGGCGGAGGCGCCTTTTAGAAATAAAGCTGCTGAGGCTCTAACACCCCAGTTAGAGTGGCATAGGTGCGCAGACCCACTCTGTCGGTTGCACAGAGTGCCAGCGACGTAAGGGCACAGGCAAGGCCTCGGCTCCTGTGAATGAAGACCATTTGGTACACGTCCCTAATGATCACCATTCGTCTAGTGATCGATGTAAATTTTAAAAGCCACTTGTAAAAATTACAAGACAAAGGACCTCTGTCTACAAAACAGCATAGAACTTAACCCTGTAGCCCAGCACCTGTTCTGTGACCAGTGACACATCCTGTGAAAATACAAGTCTGCCCGCCCCCAAAATCCTTTCCTTGAACACGCTTCGAGAAAGTCCCTACAGGTTAGATCAGACTCAAAATGCTGTCAGCGTATTTATAGTAAAACATTTGGACCTACATTTTCTCTCCGGGTGAGTTTCCCACTTGTCTATCTGAAATGAACAGGATACCTACTGGGAGCCCAAGTCCCCAGAGTTCACACATTCACAAGCTTCTCTACAGCTGAATCTGAAGGTATCTGTGCTCTCTGCCTCCCCTTTAAGAATTCTCTTCCCTTCTTCATACGCTTGAAGGTCAGCTTCAATTCTATATGCCTTTCCTTAGAGACAAAAGAACAAAACATTCCAGTAGTCCTCAAAATGCAAGCTGACTAATGTAAGCTGCTTAATGAAGCTCATACATTAAAAATCAGCTAGGTTGCGTTCCTTTGTCTGTTCACTTTAATTAGCAGCCAACTGTATTGATCTTGTTTTGGTCAGAGAGCTGCTTTGAAAGCTTTTGAAACCTATTTCTATGCCTCTCCATACTAACAATTACCATAATCCCATTTTACCCCTACAGTCTGATCTTCATTATAATTGAAATTTGTTGTAATTACAGCAGATGCAGACATTAAGGAATTAAAGTGAATAAAAAGAAAAGTGTCAGAAGTCAGTTGCCTAAATTTTCCAGGGTCTGGTTCATAGTGGGGAATCAATTGTGGGTGACTGAGGGGCAATTCCCCAGACCACGGGCAAGCCATTAGGGTCAGAGCTACACACACGGGGAGCCCTGCAACAGTGCTGGGTACGGGCAGGAACCTTGGGATCCAGGAACCTTGTTCTCCTGGAACCTTGTGCTCCAGCCTCAGGTTCCGCTACTCTGCTGCTGATGCACTGCGCTGCTTCCTGCATTGTCACCCCTGCCACAAGGAGGGAGAACCCTCCCTCCACTGGCTGCAAGACCAAGTTCATAGCAGAGCTGTATTGGGGACTCTTTAAAGACCACCCCTGAGAGGAGAGAAACTTGAAATGTAAGAATTTATCAGTGTCATAGTTTTCAGCATTCCAATATTGTGAATAGAAGTAATCTGAGGTATAAATCTTTGCTACCTTTCCAGAGAAAAACATCCCCTTTACTCTCAAAAAATAAAATAATATGCACAGAAACATTAACAAAGGAGATCTGCCTGTTAGCCAAGGTAGGGATTCTTGTCTAAAAAGGAGACAATTCAGTTCTTCTAATTAACTCATTTTTCTTAATGGTCTAGAAGTACTATACTAGGGTGGAAATACACCTCACTTCAGGTTTCTTATGAGAAAAATCTAGTTCAGTTATTTTCTCTCATGTCAGGTAAAGGATTTTGCATCCTTGCAAAAGGACAATTTTGTTTAGAGCCATAGAGCGGGCATCTCAGTTGGAATATTGGACCAATGAAGAAATCCACAGAAGGTGCATCCACTCAGAGCACTAAGACATTTTGGTTCTCATATTTTAGAACATTACTCAGATCCCACTATACAATTCTACAGTTTGATTCAGCGCTTCTCAAACTTTTGTTAAAATAAAAGGATTTTTTTTTTTTAATGTATTTTGGCATAGGATCTCACTACACAGGTCAGACTCCTAGTGATCCTCCTGTTTTCAGCCTCCCCAGTGCTGGGATAATCGACATGGAGCAGCACACCTGGTCTCGGAGGACAGCTCAGCTGCTCAGGGATGGGGCCAGTGTGGCACGTGGGGCCCTGGAGAAAGCGCCCGTTCCTGCATTTGCCTAAGCAGGTGCTTAGTCTGTAGAGCTATCTCGCCAGCTCTATTTTTGTTATAAAGATCTTGATGAGACAGGTAAGGGGAACTCCTAAAGCTGTGAGCTTGCATGCGGACTAAGTTATGTACCAAAGCTGTTGGTTCCTAGACCACATGGCAAAGAGCATAGATATACAGTATACGCCAACTGCCAGCCATTCTGGAGAGACAGCTCAAGGTATTTTCAAATCATAAGGCTTTATTTCTCCCCTTGGTTTTTCTGGTTTTGGATTTAGTCTTATTTTGGAAATATTTATATTTTTTCATTAAGTTTACATTAAAATGGCACAGATGCTAAATGTGTTAGGAATCAGATTTTAGAAACAGCACTGGCGACGTGTTCATTCTGAGCTCCAGATGAAATCTTAGAGGGAAAAGAAGGAAGGAAAAGAAGTACATTTTGGGGCTTTTCTGGAGCTCTCCACCTCACTTGGCGTTCTTGTGCTCTTCCTGTGGGTGTGTTGTCAGCCGGGAAGAGTGACCCATGGCAGCCCTGTGTCTCCTCCGGTCTGCTCAGCCCCACCCGAGCAAGGTGTGTGATGGGAGGGCGCCATCACTGCCCAGCCTCGGCCACTCCCAACTGCCTCCCACGTGCTCTTTCTGCAGCATGACAACGAAACAAGAGCAAGCCAAGACGTGAACATGAAATCGAAGTAACAGGCTACGGTAGGCAGTGTTAGTGCTCACGACGCACGGATCTAGTGTTTCCGTTTGTAAGGAATGCACACGGTTCTTGACATCTGAAACCAAGTAAAGCAATCAGGCTTACTTTTGCCAACTTCTGGATTCATCTAATGGAAAAGTATCTGCTATGACAAGGTGAAGTATCCAAAACTCTTATCACTGGCCACCTACTTGTTTGATCAATATTTTTCATCACTTTGAACAATACAATATATCCAGAAACTAATATTTACGCTGAGATAAATGTATGCATGTCCTTTGTGAAATCCTGTCACACCCCTTGGGGTCGCAGTTCTTTACTAGTTTCAAGACTGAGTGTAGGAATATTTAACATAACCTTCAAATATTGTCCTTATCTATTACAGGTAGACTTAAACTTTTATTTGATAGAATAAGAGGATTTTGCTGCATTAAAATAAAATTACAGTCTACTGACACAATAGAAGCAGAGAAGGCACAGGTTGTACTTGGGCTCTTCAATCTTGTTCTAGATTCTTTTATCTAGAATCATCTAGAGTCCCCCCACCCTCAGGGAAAGTGCGTGCTGCCCAGGCCAGCCTCCATGGGGTGGTGATTGCCATGGTCTCGAGAAGCCGCAGATGGAGAGAACAGCCAGGATGCCCACTCAACCCTAGAATATTACCGAACCCAAGGTTCTTTATCTTTTCCTGTAAGGCCACGGGGCACAAGGAGCATGGAGCTGGTGTTAGAGACCCAGAAATTCAGGGCCTGTGCCCCAGCTGGAAGAGTGTGTGCTGCCGGCCAGGGACTGCGCTCTCAGGTCCCAGCTGAGAAGAGCTCGGCCTTCTTCACAGAGGAGACGGGGTTTAGGGAAACAACTTGGGCCTCAGAAGACAAGACAGAGGCCCTAGTTCATCCTGATACTCTCACTTTCTAGCAGGCTGATATTTGAAATCATTTATGCTTTTCTGAACTCCAGTTTCCTCATTTATGAGGTGACTCATTTGTAGAATCTAGACAAAAATCAATATCCAAATAATTGTGAGAGGTGAATATATTATAAGACATAAAGGTGAATTCATTGTTGTCATTTATACTTACAAGTATCTTGTTTTTCTTTTTTATGTATTTGGTACAGGGTCTCCAAGGGTCTACAGGGTCTCACTACATAGATCAGACTCATAGTGATTCTCCTGTTTTCAGCCTCCCAAGTGCTGGGATTACAGATGAGCACCACCACACCCAGTCTCAGTTGACACCTCAGTGCCCTGGGGGCAGAGCTGGCACAGCACGCTGGGGATCAAACCCAGGGCTTTGTGCTCTGCCTAAGCAGGTAACTTAGTCCACTGAACTATCTGGCTGGCCCCTAGCATCTTGTGATATTAATGTGGACTCAGTTTTTTTTCTTTTCTTCTGTGACTTCTTTTCTAGTTCATGGAGAAAGACCAGGATTTGGCCTGCACATTACTAGTCATCGAGGTGCTCACCCTATCTGGATTCCCCGTTGCTACCCAGAAGGGCTGCTAAGCATGGCCATGCTACATCCTTGCTCCCTGGAGTTCCTTTCATTCCTGTTCACCTGAGGAGCAAACTCGGCTTTCTGAGGCGAAGCAGGAGCCACCCCCACTTTGCCTATACACAGGTCTTCATTGGAGCTCTAGAAGTGAGGGCAGAGACTAAGCCACAGAGTGGCAAAGTGCTACCCAGCCATGCTCCTGATGGCCTTGAGCCATGACTAATGGGTCTCACCACAGCCAGAGAATGGCTCCAGCAGCCCTGAGACTTCCTGTCTTTCCTCAGCATTGGCTTTGAGTTCCATGGGAACAAGAATCTACCCCTCACACGTGGCAACTATGGAGCACACAAATGGGACAGCACCAGACCCTTCCCTCGCAGGGTACCTTCCCATTTTGATTTGCTTAAGTTCTTCAGCATTTCATTTATATATGTGAAAACTGGGGTCTAATAACCCTTCTGTGTGAGAACATTCATTAGAAGTGAGCTATTTTGGGGATAGAAAGTGACACAGGCATACAGAGTTCAAGCAAGGGCTGAATAAGTGTCACAGCAGAGTAGGGTGCAGCTGGACCCAAGAAACCACTGAGCCTGTGGACTGGACTCCAGCCTGCTCTGGCCCTCACTTTTCCTTGCTCCCTCACTCCTGTGTCCCAGTCTCCTCCTCCAGAGCGGACGGGGTTGGCAGCTGCTGAGTTCTACAGCCTGATGAATCCATAGTAAGAAATGAGGCTTTCACTCTAACCTCAAGCTTGCAAATCTCTGAAATAAGCCATTTTGTCTACATGGATAAATAGTCCATGCCGATCATAGTGAAGAGTTCTGCAAGAATAGAAAACTCCCAGAGGGCAATATGGCGTGGT
>NDGM011085149.1:0-10540 GCA_002564305.1 Octomys mimax | reverse complement strand
AATTTGTAGATCCTTTGCGAGTGTCAGCCATGTGGATGAGTCACGGTCATTGCTTGACCAGTTTGCTGTCTGTGAAAACCTGAGAGAATGTTTTCTCTCCCTGTGACTCTCCTTAGACACACTCTACATCATCGATCACATTTCTCTGTGGCCTCATAATCTCCTTGATCAGAAAATTTGGAACACAACCGAGTTACATAATATTACAATATAGGTTCTCCTTTGTCCTGCATCCTCACTGACCTTGAAAGGCTAGGGCCAAAATGCTGGCTGTCCTTGCAGCCCTTCTTTATCTCTGATTTTTGTTCTGCAAACTTAGGTTGTTGACACTAAAGAAAAGAAGCCTATTATTGCCCCACAACATATGCAGAAGATATCTTTGAAGGAAATTACAGATGATCTGCATAAATGACAGGACTCCCCTCTTTGCATTAGATGATTTTTATTTATTTATTTATTTATTATTTTTAGTACTGGGGATTGAACTCAGGATCTTGAGCTTGCCAGGCAAGTGCTTATTATACTGAGCTATCTCACTGGTTGCTGCACTGTATGATTTTACATGAATAAGACATCTAGAGAGAATGCAAATGAACCTGAGGAGTGAGTGCATTCTGTAGATAATTTCTACTTTAATTTTTCACAGGAATTAAGATTGTATTAAATTTCATAAAGAAATGTGAGAGACCCAGAATAAACACAATGGCCTTGGAAAAGAATAAAGTTGGAAGACACATTTCCAAAAATTCAAAATTTAGTACAAATTACATTATCAAGACAGACTGGTACTGTCCTAAGGATGAAGATATGTGTAGCATACTCCATCTGTGGATAAATATGCTTGGAGAGATTAAAACTCAAATGATATTAAAAGAAAAAAATAAACATATGTACTGGAAAGTTGCAAATTATGGAACTATAATGCAGAGTCAAATACGTTGAGCAACACACAAAAGATTCAAAGAAAGATATTAATTTTGGGGGTCAGGGAGATGGCTCAGTAGCATAAGCGCTTCCCTGGCAAGCAGAAGGGCCTGAGTTCAATCCCTGGTTCTGCCAAAAAAAATAGCTATTAATTTTGCAAATGATCTACTGTAAAAAACATTTATGACATAGTATTGAATTCGTAGAAGAGTTAAATAAATTATTGATTAGTTGACTTGGGAGGACTTGAAAGCTTTCCCAGAATGTGTAGACAGAAGATGAGCATCCACTGAAGGAATACCCGAGGAGAATGCGAATTGCCAACTTAAAACACCAGTTGTTGGTGATTAGTGAAAGAACAGAATAAAATAGGAAGAGTGGTAGTGACGATCACACGATGGCCTACTTTTGGAGAAGAAAAGTTACCTTACGTGTATACTATTCATTATGGTTCATACTATGAAAATCTTAAGACAACATTATATAAGCAAAGGGAAATCAGTAAAATGTTCATTCCATACAGGACACAAAAACAAAGTAAACCATACAGATCGCCACCACTCTGAAAGTCTTCATAGAGAATATTTCAATTTAAGACAGTCCCAGGCAACTCAGTAACTTAGTGAGAATTTGTGTCAAAATAATAATAATAGTAATAATAATAATAGCTCAATATGTAGTTTTAGTGTGAAAATCTGAGTACAATCGAGTGTGAAAAAATTAAAACTAAAATAAAGTAATGTAGATCAAATTAATGCTAAAAATAACAAATTTCCAGTGTGTTCTTCCAGTTCCCTGAGGAAAAAAAGAAAAGAAAAGAAAAATAACAAATAAACTAAAGGCTTGATATATATATATATATATATATATATATATATATATGTATTTTGATATACAGCTACTTTTTCTTAGTTCAATGAGAAGGAAGATTTGCACTTATAGTGTTTAGACAAGATATCACGTCTGCATCTTGTACTATGAATAATTACTATGAAGACAACAATATACAATGAATTAAAATGTCAGTTAATTATTGTAACTGTCCTGCTAACCTGTTTTGAAACTGTCTCATTGCTATTTCCTTCTCAATAAAATTAATTTAAAAAATAAAACTCAAAATGATAAACATAAAATCAGTAATAGTAACTCCATGTTAGAAAAAGATCTCATGACTAGATAATATCCTTTTGAGTCATGTGACTTTTAAGATACAAGTGACTCACAGTTAATAGGGATCAAAAATAACAGTAACCTCTTTCACATTTCTTAAAAAAGATGCCTAGAATATATATTTTAAGAGTATAAAGATTAAATTAATACTTATATATCATAAGAATGGTAAAAATATATAATAATGAGCAAGGTTATTTGATAATTGGTTGTGATAATTCAGAGACAACTTGAATAGGGGCTAATTTTATTTGAACTGTAATAGCAGATGATAACAAACAGGATGTTATCTACAACATATTGAGCTCTTCAGGCAAATCTGTTATAATTATTACTCTTGCATTCTTATTTACATATTCTCATTACAAACACCTTTCATAAATATCTTTCTTATTATTCTTATTATCCATATTTCTCCTGTCTGATAGGAATATCTAAGATGTCATGTATTTGTCTTAAAACTAGACATTTTCTCAAGTTTTTTGAGCCTGTACTCTCAGTACAAAAATGCTTGGTGCATGGACTGACTTACTGAATGAACATTATATATCAGAACTGCCATTGTTTGACTTCCAATTCTAAGTTAGACAAAAGCACTGTAACCTTCACTTGGTGCTTTTCTCTCTGGAATCCTGAAGGGGGATATAAAATATCTAGCGAGGCTGAAGTTTTCATACTTGGAGATCAGGTGAACAAAGCAGGAAACAGATACCTGAAGAATGTTCTCTCTTTTATTCCTATACCCTGCAACTTCATTTTGTATAAACTTCTAGACATATGAATGAGTGAGGTTCATTTCATGCAAAAGCCTCTAAGTTACCGTAGCAAACACCAAAAAACACAAACAAGTATTCCTCTGTGTGACATATACAAATTCTTGGTCTGTCTAGTCCATTAGCAAAATAATTATTGTTTACTACCAAAATTTAAGTTATTTTCTTACTAAGTAAGTATCACACAACATGTATGACAATCTTTCTAATTAGAATTTTCTGCTTCCATTTAGACATGTAATTGGTTTAAAGATGAGTACAAGGACCAAGCGGAGCTGCCTAGAATCATGTGTGCTTTATTGCTTGGTTAGCTTATCCTTTTCTTAGAGTGGTAGAAGAAACAGTTGGCTACAATGATGTGGAATGTAAGATAAAGGGGATCTACATGTGAGATCTTAAAAAAATAAATGTTTTGGGATTTGTACATAGTTCAGCTGTCTCAACACCTGTCTAGGCAGCTGCATGGAGCCATGTTTGATCCCCAGTACTACATGTAGTGCCAGCCCAACCCCAGGCTAGCTAAACTGGCCACCAAACCTGGACATGGTGTTGTATACCTGTAATCCCAATACTGGGGAGGCAGAAACAGGAGAATCAGTACAAGTCTGAGTTGCTCAGTGAGACCCTGCACCATGCACGTAAATTTAAATTAAAAAAAGTTTTGTTAACCTGAAATTCCCAGGAAGCACAATTATTGAGATGAGGAGAAACTTTCCAAAACGAAATCAATAACAAAAGTGACATAAGATGACACAGACTTTTGTGACATATCTGTGCCTTGGATCCATCCTTGCTGAGAACAGCATTGCTATTTAACCTTTCCAGTATGTGGACCTATAACTACTCCCTTGTGCTTGAATCTAGTTCAAATCAATGCCACTTGTAATCAAAAGATTATTGAATAATTCAGTGATGCAATGCATTTTATTGTTCTGCAGAAATCTGATTCCCGCAGATTTTTCTAAGCAACAAATATTTGGTTTTCATGAGCATGTTCTTTAGTAAGTCTACAAAGAGTCTTGAATCCCTCTAGGGGCTTTCCTTCATCAATGAAATGATAATCCTTTTTAGCTTATTTGGTCAAAAATTATTTCTGCAAATAGAAATTTAGGAACTCTATCTTATAAGAAGCATTTTCATGAGTTGGAAATATACATAAACTATAAGAAGTAAAATATCATAACTTGAAATGCTAAACTTTGAACAACTGACAGTACAATTTGATATATTTTTAAAAAACTGAAAAAAGTCAACACTTCCTCATTTAAATATTCATAAAGCAAAGAAAATAGAACTGAAATTTCTATATTTCAAACATTTTAGTTATTCAAATTCCAATAATGCAATCTGATGCATCTAGAAGCTACTTATATATTGATTTTTTAAAAATAGTTCCCCTTTTTTGTACCATAAATTGAACTCAGAAGCTTGCTCTTGCCAGGCTGGTGATTGTCCCTCTGAGCTATTTCTCCAGCCCAAGGCATCTCAAGGCATTTTTCTTGTCCTTATAGAAAGTACAGTACTTGGTTTCCTTTTAATGGTGCTAATTTCTTCCATAGCCACATATCCTTTCAACCTAGTTTCTCATATCAGGGGTGGGTGAGATAATTCAGCAGATTAAGTACGTGCTTATGCAAGTACAGGGACTTAGGGTGGATACCCTGTACCATGTGCCACTCCAACCCCACCTTCAGGGCACAGGCCACAGAGACCAGGGGTGGTGAGGCATGCCTGTAATCCCAGCACTGGAGAGGCTTAAAGCAGGAGGATCACTATGAGTCCAAGCTGTGTAATGAGATCCTGCACCAAATACATATATATATATACATTTACACACATATATATATATATATACATATATATGTACATAAATATATATATATATATATATATATATATATACATTTACACATCAATATATTTAACCACAATTAGTGTTTCCAAAATGTTGTGCTCTGCCTTTTCCACCATTTCTCATGATAAATTAGCCTAAAAACAATCAGTAGTATCATGCTACAGCCTGAATTCTGGGTTGCTTTTGGATTTCCACTATCAGATCAATTAGATGACTGCCATTAATCCCCATCTTCATGAGCAGAACACAGGCCTTTATGCCACAGTATAAGACACATGCTGTCTGCTCCAATTGTCAATGAAGATCTTTTTCTCAAATGAAGTCTTCTGAATTCTGCATTTTACTGTCTTCATTTCTGTGGACATTCAGTTCTTCTAAATTTCAATGAGAATCACCCATCAGGCTCTACTTATAAAATTCTAGGGCCTGTCTATCTGACACCTCTAAATACCTCCCTCAAACCCACCTCAAAAGCTACTAAGCTGCACAACCCCTTTCCTCTGTTGTCTATTTTCTGTCTTAGCTAGCTTTGCCAGGGATGGGACTCAATGCCCAACTCCTAATCATTGAAAGAAGGGGAAGTTTAATTTACTTCATAGTTTCCCGGGTTTGAATTCTTGATCAGACGGTTCCTTTGAATATCACTGTGCAAGGGCATGATAGTGAAAAGTTGCCTAATTCTTGGTTGCAGGGAAACAGAGTAGGATAATAGCTTCAGAGAGGAAAAGGTAGGTTACCAGTTATAGTCACTCAGTTCACCCCATCATCAGCCAACCAGTCAAACCCAGAAGTATGCTCCACCACCATGCTGACAATTCCCAAGCCAATCTAACTGACATAAACAAGCATCACTATCGTAGGGGGAAAAATTTAAGTGTCCTCAATAATGAGATCTAGACAGAGCCTCCTAATAGTAGCCCAGTGGTCTCAAAACTCTGATATATCCCAGGATTTGGACAAGAAAATTCCCAAAGTCCCTGCCTGTAACCCTAAAGATCCTGTAATTCCCTGGCCATGCCCCAAATCAGTTGTGGGAATTAGAGTTTTCTCCCACGATACTTGTCAGGCAAAATCTTTGCAATTACCTGTAGTTGGACTTGAAAAAAATCATAAAAGATTTTGGCCTAGAACCAGATCACTCAGGCCTGTCTAGGTGAATAATAGTGAAGCTAAGGCATTAGCTAAGTTGGAAGCTTCAATATGAACACAAAGCTTGGTTTGACACATTGAATGGATCACGGCACATAATAAGGATGAGTGTGAGGGGATTGCTCCTGGCATTTTTGTGGCTAATGTAATTTGCTATGGTGCAAATGTAAAATCCCAGTCAGAAGAAAGAGCTCCCAAACATTATTTTAAGGAGAGGTGTTCAAATATCAGCTTAGTTAGATGTCAGAAAATAAAAATGAAATATTTCTTAATCTAAAAGATATAGAAACTTCTTCCTTGTCCTTGTCTCAGTGCAAGAAGTTTATATTTATAATCATATGGAAGAGTTATTGGAATCCCATCAAGTTAAGTTCAATCTACCACATCCTGTGCAATCCATGGTGAGAATAAAGACACTAAGACACATTTGTAGTTATGGGGAGCCGAGGGGCCTTAAGTCCAGACATGATGACAGCTATCCAGAACAAAGTTCTCAACACATGGCTAAATCCAGGTTTCATTCATTCAGGAAAAAGTCACGTGAGGATAAGTGACTGTGAGAGTGGTGGGAAGTAGGTAAGTTCCAGGAGATGGGCTATGTAAGGGGCCTGCTTTCTCCACTGCAATATGCAGAGAAGGATATGAATCAAGGTTAACTTGCGTTACACAATAGTATCTAATGTTTTGGTGTCAGTGCCCCAGCTCTGAGGTATAATCTTTCAATCCCAGGAAGTCATAGACTCTATCTCAAGGCTGGATCCCAGTGGAAAGCATTGGGTCTTCATCCTGTCTGGCCCCAGCTCACAGTAGGGAACAACATGTGGGAGTTCCAGGGAAACATACCTGGTGACTTCAAAGACTACCACCAGCACTTTGCCTAGATAGATATGCTTTGCTTGAAGTTGATTCAAGGGATAGGGAAAAGTCCTAGCCAGTTCGGTACATATCAATACATGGAAATAGGGCCAGGCTTACCCAAAATGGAGAAAACTCTTCCTCTTTGAGTTTTGCCCAGGTGGTCCCCCACAGAAAGATACTGAGAAAAATGTACTCATTACACAACAATCAAAATACACTAGTGAAGTCTGTATTCAGCCAAAACTAGTAAAATGAAACTGGTGGAGAGACTTTGTTATTTAACCAAGTGATAGGCTGTAGAAGATTCCAAGCTTTGTGCAATGCCTCAGATACACTCTGAGTATCCCAGACTTCCTTGTCTGATGACTGCAGTGTTGGAATTTTGTGTGTGTGTGTGTGTGTGTGTGTGTGTGTGTGTTAAAAGCCTCACACCCTATGGATTGAAGTGAATAATCTAGAAATCCTATGCATAATTGACTCAGGAAGAAAGAATATAGGAGGCAGAATATGTTTTCTCATTCTGACCCATCCTTTAAAAGGAAGTAAGACTTTTACAACGGCCTATGAGGTGGTTTCTGTTTATATATCATTTACCAAAACTATGTCATACAACTCTTATTTGTAAAGTAGGCTAGAAAATCAGATAATTTTATTTCTATCCTCAACAAGGAGTGCTAATAGAGAAACTTGAATTTCTTGTTTAGTGAACAAACTAAAGCTGGTTGATGATTATGAAATAAATGCATTCAAACTATAGTCTAGTAAAGAGTCTTCAAAAATATATAAATATCTATTTTAAATATTAAGTAGCTCCGGTAGATTAATGATTTCTTCATCTGTATGTACACATGTTTAGCTTGGAGGAAACACAGTACTAATGTAAGTTTAAAATGAATAAATGTAGAGATGACATATAGGTATTTATACTACATCTCCTTTGTATATGAAAGTAAGGCACTGAGGAAAATGTGGCGAAGAAGCAGTATATGGTACAAAAATTATCATTTGGTGAATTGCTCTTAATATAATTAAATGAATATAATAATTGTGATTGTCAATTACAGCAGATAAACAATATTTTAAAAAATCTAACATTACCAAGCAATTTGTGGGAGATATAAATGTAAAGAGGTTGTGTTCTATTTCTTAGGCTTGGGTAACTTTTAATCTGCAAATTTCATATATTTTTTTCTAAGAATAAGTGAAAAAATGAATAATTCAATACTTTTTCTCATCTTACTTGTAGATAGAGAATATTTAAAATTTGAACATGTAAGATGTCTACTTGCAATCTTCAGCCTATTCTGACTTCATTGTTGACTGTCAGAATTTGTACCTGCATCAATGTCAATATGTCTTAATCTAGGGGAAAATTCTAATCATAAATTTTACACCACAATGATATTACTACATGTACACAAAATGTTTGATATTTTAGTAGATTAGCAACTAAATATATTATGATAATGAACATTTTGAGTTATTCTCTAGTGATCATTGAAATCTTTTTATTTTGTGGAAATATCATGAAAATTTATAAGAATAATTCACTTTTTAAACAAATGACATAACATGTTTATATACAAAATCTATTTTTCCATTTATCTCTACTTCTAATATTTATGTTTTCCACAGCAGAGTAAGAATTTTCTTTTGCTCATGCTGGTATTTTAAAATGACAAAAATAGCTTGTGGGATTTCTTAATAATACCTACTAATGCTAAAAATTATGCACTCTATGACATTCCAATTGTACTCAGAAGTACATATGTATACATTGCGTCTCATTCTCAGTGAGCTAGAATACTACTTCAATTTCTATTGGAAAAAATGAATAAAAATGAAACATTCATTGAATGAACTACACACTACACATCATCACTGAAAATGAACAAACTATTGCTGTATTCAGAAGCAAAAATGAATCTCTTAAATTATGAACAAAAGAAGAATATCAACAAAGATCAAATTCTATTTGTCTTGAGAGAAGATGGTGTTACAGTGGGTCATGCAGGGACAATTAAATGCTTGTAAATTTCCTTTTACTGATGCAAGAGCAGGTTGTGCCCACTTTTTATTCACAAAGTTAATTAAGTTGAATTAAGATTTGTGTACATATATATGCCATTATATATCAATATGTATTTACTCAAAATTTATTGTTAATTTTGTAAAATTTTGAGAAAAATATATTTACATTTAGTACATAGTCTACAGGGTTTCACTACACAGATCGGACTCCTAGTGTATCTCCTATTTTCAACCTCCCAAGTGCTGGGATTACAAGTGTGTGCCTTCATGCCCAGTCTCAATAGCATCTCAGCACACCCCAGGGTCAGGGCTGATATGGCATGCCGGGGATTTAATGCCGGCCCCTGTGTCTGCCTAAGCACAGGCTTTAAATCTACTGAGCTATCTGGATGGCCCTGAGAAACATAAACTTAAAACCAAAATCAACAACTTCACAAAAACTAATGCCACCATTGTTTACATGTATGAAATTTGAAAATGAAGCAAACAAAACACACTCCCTAGTCACCTGACAATGAACAAGAAGCTGTAGGTATCTGGATTTAGATGCTTGAAATTCAAAAATAGCTGAGGTAATAATAAGAAAAGCATTTAATCTAATTGTGTCTGAGAATTTTTCACTTTAATGAAACTACAATACTGACATCACACTGACATCACACTGCTGCACTGTTCTGAAGACAAAATAAATTGTGCCACATGATTTGAAGTCGTATTTTTAGAAATTATTATAATTATAAGCACATGAGGATTTGCATCCACTGTTCTACACTGGGTAACAATGGGCACTAGGCCTGTAATTGCATAGTTTCTATGGAAGTTCTGGGAATTTATCTTCTTGGGGATTATTACTGTGTCAGTGTTAAACTGCAGAAACATCTAGTTTACATTTGCATAATTGATTATGTAGCCAAAGCACAAATTTTAAAAATTCAGTCTCTATGATCAGTATGTTTTTTGAGATTATTACATTTTATGCTACCTTTGCATTGTCCAGGGATTTTATTATTCCTGATGGCATTGGAGTAAAACTAGGGCTCTCACATTGAGCTATATATACACCCTCAGCCCACTTCTTAATTTTCACTATGAGACAGGCTTTCACTAAATTACTATTTTTTTTTCTCACTAAATTATTAAGTACCCAAGATGTATTCACACTTGTGCTTTTTCTGCTTCAGCCTCCCAGTGCATTGGAGCTACAAATGTATGCTGTTAGGACCAGTTTTCCTGGAATTCCTATACTCAGAAAGTAATTTAAAAATTCCACAACAAGGGGCAGGGAGATGGCTCAAGGAGCCGGGGAGATGGCTCAGTAGAATAAGTACTTCCCTGAAAAGTGCAAGGGCCTGAGTTCAATCCCCAGTTCTGCAAAAATGATTAATTAATTAATTAAAAATTAAAAAATAAAAATTCCACAACAGAAGCTTATTAAAAATTTGTTTGATGTTCCTGTTATGATTTGGATTTGCCCTAATACAAGATTCTGTAAAAATAAGGTAATCCCCTGTACATCTATAGTATTTTGCTATACTATTATGGAATACTGGAGTATATTGGATTATTTTGCTGAATTCATGCACTTACAATATTTAAATGACAATGGAATACCCATCTCTGACAAAACCAAACAAAAAAAGTGATACAAATGAGGGACCATTTTGTATCTGTGTATACAAAATTGGTAGGATAGATATACTGCTACTTTCTCTTAAAGCAATGAGAAGAAAGATTTGTACTAATAGTGTTTGGACAGGATACAATGTCTGCATCTTGTACT
>NDGM011085126.1:10925-25939 GCA_002564305.1 Octomys mimax | reverse complement strand
CCCTTTGTGTCTCTCTGGCAAGATGTTCTGCTCCTGAATCAGCTGGGTGGGTCTTGCCTGTGTCCTCTTTGCAGGGATTTCTGCTGAAGGGTTCCTTGCTGGGCCTGCACTCTGGGACTATACAGGATCCCATGGCCTCAGTAGTCTCACTGACTTGCTGGGCCTGCACTCCTGGTGTATTCAGGATCCAGAGGGCCCCAGATTGTCTCACTCACTCGCTAGGCCTGCGCTCTTGGTCTGTTCAGGATCCCGCGGCCTGGGTCCTCTCACTTACTCCCGGGCCAGTGCTCTGGGTCTGTTCAGTATCTCGCGGCCCCGGGTCGTCTCACTCACTCTCCAGGCTGCTGGCTTGTTTTTGATGCAATAGTTTATGTCTCTGTGTTCTCCCAAAGCCTCACATAATCATAGGTAGAGTTTTTCAGAAGTGGCTCAATCTAGCATGTGACCGATTCTCAGAGCAATGCTAGAATTAAGGGTGCTAGGATTAAGCATGGGCAATTATTAATCATCTCACTGGTTGTTTTAACACCACCCTAATCCTAGCAGCCACGATACAAGATAAGGAGCAGAAAGAGGCTTGTTTTTCCCTTTTCCTTTGCTTTGCTACCTTCTTATGAACACTTTTTTCCTGCAATTTCTGTGTGCTATGCCATACTGCCTTTGAGCCAGCCAATGACAAACTGAAACCTCTGTAAACTGAGCTAAATAACTCTTTCCTTCTATAACTTTGAGTTAAAGTTACTTTTTTCTCATTGTTAAAAAAATAATGCTCTCTCAACAAGGAGAGAAAAGTGACTAAAATGGTGTTTAATGAGAGGTTATGAAAAATGTGAGGATATACAAGAGAAATTAATGATTTCCTCCACTCTGGTGGTCCTTGGATTTAGCATCTAACATCCTTAGATACCAGTAAAAGAGATCTTCTAATTTTTCTAGAGATTGAAATTCTTATAGCTGGCTGTTTTGTTGTTGTTTCGTGTCATTATTGCTATTAATTCTTCAAGTATACACTTGTTTTTTCAGTACTCCAGGAGACAGTAACATACATTTATTCAGAATCTTGATTAGGATAAATATTTTTTGTCTAAACCCAACAGCAATGAGAAATACAATTTTTTAGTGTAATAAGGTGAAATGATAATATTTGTGTTTTCAAAAGGCAGTGTTTGGAGAAAAACAAAAGTAGGCATGATGATATCAATTAAAACTTAACTAGGCCAAATCATCTTGGTCCAGCACAGTAGTGTTAGAAACAAAAAGCTGATGTGTAAAATATTATGAAGCTAAAACCTGTAAGATTTGGTGATGGATATACTTTTGATGCAAAAGGAAAAATTACTAAGAATGACAAGTGGACTTCTGGACTTAAAGCTTTTTTTTTTTTCGGTACCAGGGATTAAACTCAGAACCTTGCACTTGCCAAGCATATTTAATAAGATGATATGTATTTTTTCTTTCTGGAGGTAGAGCACTGTAAAAGGAAAACTTTATGTTTCACTTTGAACATTTTCTCATTTGAAGAGGGTTTAAAATTCCAAAGGCAATCTCAATAATGCACTTGGAAATCCAGAGCATCTCAGAGAGGAAATAAAAACTGGGGATATAAATTTATGAGCTAATGGTAGCATAACAGTGGTAAAGTACATAGTATCTACAGAAAGTCCACATACATTTGCAAACTAGCTCTTTCATTCAGAAGCTTCATGGACTCCTGGGAAGTTATTTTTAGTGTCTACAGGTCATTTGTTTATCTCTGTGTAATGTTTTATTAGTTGTTAGAAGTTAATGTGTTAATATTTGAAAGAATTCAGAACAGTTTCTAGCACATATTATATATGTATTTGGTAGTACAGCAACACATAAAAGTACTGAGTCAAGCTATAGACATGAGTGAAGTCACATAGGTAGGCAAGTCAGTTTGAGCAAAAGTAGGATCAGCGATCAAGACTTAAAATTCCCCTATGTAAAACGAGGGACAAACTATTCAAAGACTCAAAGGACAAGTAGACAAAAAGTTGGAGGGAAACCCAGGAAAGTGTATTTCCAATCTCATCAAGAGAGAGAATAATAAATAGTGTTGTTTTGGAAAAATTATAAATGAATACCATAAATGGTATCAACTGCCATAAGCAGCTGCTTGAGTCAGATAATAGACTCAGACTCAGTGGATTTCTTGATGCATCATGCAGGACTCTTAGAAATGAAAAAATCTTATTTCCCTATTGCTACACATGCTACAAGCAGACAATCCTCAACTCTGAGAGCCTCTGAATAACTACCTTAACTATAGAGTTTTTTCTTATCTGAAGGCTTCTTCATCACAGCCTGAATGCAGTAACTGATGATTATGGTGCATGAAGTCCTACCCAATCACACTCCTGGATGAAACATTGAAAGTTCACCCCAATTTTAGATTTCTATGTGGACTACACCAACATTTTTGTTAAAACTAGGCATTGTCCTAGAAGTTTTCTCTTTTTGAGGTTCACCTACAGTTTAAGAATATGAATTGGCGAGAAATCAAAGACAGTGCAAACATCCTCTGCTAAAATTACTTTGAGCCCATATTTCTATTAAGCTTCCAGTAAAGTATGCTCAATAAATCATAGCATTTGAAATAAAAAAGAAACTAGGTATTGCATCTTAATTTCTTTCTTTTTAAAAATGTATTTGGTACAGAGTCTACAGGGTGTACATTACATAGTGTCATTACATAGCTCAGACTTATAGTTATTTTCCTGTATTCAGCCTCCCAAGCACTGGGATTATAGGTGCATGCCACTATGTCCAGTCTCAATTGCAGTCTCAGCGCACCCTGGGGGTGGGGCCGTCATGTCAGGCCAGGGTTCAAACCCTGTGCTCTGCCTAAGAAGGTGCTTTAGTCTGCTGAGCTATCTGGCTGGCCTGCATCTTAATTTCTTGATGCCAAATTTTGCTTTTTCTCCTTTCCTTCATAGACACAGGTCTTTACTAAGCATGCTGCATACCAAAACTCTGTGATAGTGTCTTATTTATTAGGAGTGACGATGGATGTATATAAGAAGCCAGATTGCAGTAATAACAATAACAAGGATAATAAACAATAAGTAATAAAATTTGAAAAGCAAGAATGGGGAATTCTTTCAAGAAGTTTGCTTTTGGAGACTGGAGGATGAGCAGAACTAAGCATTAAGAGTTCACCACTTTGCCCCCCTCCATGGTATGGGAGAAAGAAGCCTGGAGATAAATGTCAGCTACAGATACAAAATTCTTTGTAATTGAAGAAACCTTTAGTGGAGTGAACAGAAGTTAGAAAGTATCACTTTGTTTAAACACAGGGCAGAAGAATTTGTCAATCAGTACTACCTCATTAAAGAGTTAGGGGAATGAGTAACGTTTTTAAGTGCAAGGTCCCGAGTTTGATCCCCAGTATGGGAAAAAAATATTAAAATATTCTTTCAATTGGCTACTATATGTCAGTCTAAATTTGAATAGCATGAGTTTTCTTTCATAAGCATTGCATCTATCAGGTAAAATTGCATATTTCCTTTGGAACTTCTCAAACAGCTTTGCAGCTCCAACTCAAAACAATTTTTACGAGGGACTGCAACCAGTTCTTAGATTGTGACTTCACTGCGGGATTCTAGAGATTTCTGAAAAGTTCTTTTTGGAGTCATACACAGGTGACAAAAAATAGCTTTATATAGGAAATGAAACTTTCAGAGAATGCATGAATCACCTATATGAGAATAATAGCTTGAGGCGTGAATAAGTGGAGGACGAGGATGTAGTAGGTTTAGAAGCAAAATAAGTGAAAGATGAGGGCGTCGAATGACATTTCTTTTATACCATGAACAATAAATGTCTAGCTGCAGGCGGCGTCTCAAATCTCTCACACCACGAGTTTAGGACGACTCAAAAAAACCGCTTTTGTAGCTTCTGCAAACGTCGGCAGGCGAGGAAAATGTATGCAGCGAGCGGTAAGGTAGAACTTTTACCGCTGACCCCGGAAGCACTTTCTTTGCGTAGGCATCAAGACACTCTAATTTCACAATTAGTTCCGCGATCCGGAAGAAGAAACAACAGACGCCATTTCTGATTGGACGGCATCATAAAGGTGGAGCCTTAGCGAGCCATTCAGCTTGGTAACCGGACGTGACGACAGTTAAAGCCACTGGGCCGAGCTTGGCTCCGAGCGGGCGTCGATGGGCGGGGCGGCCGAGCCAGACCCGCGCAGTCTTCTGCAGACCCGCCCCTCTGGGGGCGGGGTCAGTGAGCCCCGCCTCTCGCGCCCGCCCAGGAAGCCTGTGGAGCCGCCGCGTCGCCCTGTAGGGCGGAGACTCGAGCGGATTCCTGTGGCCGGTAGAGCTGAGGGGCGGCGTCGGTTCCACAACTCTTCCGGTTTCTCAGAACTGCGTCGCCTCTGCTCTGAGGCTGGGGCGACGCCCTTCAGGAGCGCTCGCAGGCGCTCTTCGTAGTCGCTCGCAGCTTCAGCTGCAGCCGGCGTTCTCTCGCTCTGGGTCTCTGCCCCGTGCGACGCTGGCTGTGAGCCGTCCCCTTTCCTCCATTCGTTGGCCCCCGCCCCTTTAAAATGTCCAGTAACATACAGAGGGTCTTCCTGAAACCCGCAGAGGAAAGCTCGCGCAACAACTCGCCTTGGTAAGTACTGGTTTTGAGTATGCAAGCGCTCGCCGGCCCGCGCCCCGTCTCTCAGCAGATTGCGGTCCGCGCTGCCTCCTGAGGGCTGGGATTGAAAGGCTTCAGACCCCGCCGAGTGCGCCTCTCCGGCGGCCAGCGCTTGTCATTGCCGAATCAGCGCCAGGAGAGCGCTTTCTGCCCGGAAAGTAAGCCCTTAGAGCTTGGCGCAGTTTGCCATCGCCCTGACCCCGTGGCTCAAGTTTCAAAAGCAGAGAGTAGAGTTCCACCTGAGAGGGAAACCAACATGGCTGACGGTCTTGTGTGAGCAGAACGTTCTGGAAAATTCGCACAGGCAGAACGCACGCCCCAGTTGGCAGGAGTCGCAGTTCATCCCTGGGGGCGCTGGACCTTCACTATTCACATTTTTCTAGTTAGTGAGAAACAGGATGGAAACTTGAACACAAGTAGTTTTACAACAAGGAACTTCACTGTTTTTAAGATTTCAAATAATAGCTCTGTGTGAAGAGAAAGAGATGGAGAAATTCACATGTAAAACATCAGACATTTCAGACATTGAAGCTGGTGTAATGAAAATGTCTATAGTGAGGAACAATGTTTGACGTGACATTCTAATATTTTTTTACAAACACTTGTAAATTTAGAAAATATATACCTAGTTTTTCAAGCTTATATTAATCGTAATGAAACGGAAGCAGCTGTTTAGGCAGAAAGTTTTAACATAGTATATGGTATGGTTTGTAGGTATATAATACGTGTTGAGAAAAAGATGAGCTAATAAGCCTGCAGAAAGAAAATGAAAAACAGCGTGGAAATTAAAATCTAACAAGTTATGAAACGAGATTTGTATTTGAAGAATATCAGGCTATCTGACATTAATCCCACCCTTGTCTCTATTAGTTCATATGAGACCAAGTGCACCAGTGTCCAATGTATAAATAATATTTGAAGAATTAAAAGATAGCATATATGTAAATTAGCAATAGAAACAACTACAGTGCTATTTAAGATTTTAACTATTACATGTAAGAATGTATCTTTAAATCAGTATAAATTATAGCTCAGAGCTCATGATTAATTCTCTACAAATGGTAGCTCAGGATTCATGTTTACTTTAATTACAACTAGATACAAAAACTATGATGAAGTAATACTTTTTTAAGACCTGGTCTCACAGTGTTACCCAGCATTGACTTCCAACTTGTGTATCCTGATCGTCCTATCTCAGCCTCCCCAATTGCTAGGACAACAAGTGTTTGCTGTGGTGCATAATATAATGGTGGTTCTTTAAAAGCATAAACAGTATTATGAAAGGAAATATCAATAATGTTGGTGAGCTAAAATATTACTGAAGAACTGCAAAGAAAGAACTATTTGTCATGCAAGCAGTAAGAAAAGCCAGGTTTTCTGTGTGTATGTTCTTTATATGTAGTAAAATTATCTTTTTAATGTTTAATTTTACCTACCCTGTTTTAATATCTGGCTACTTAATGACATGTGATTTACCATAACTTACAGACTAATCATTTTACAATTGCATTCCTTTTCAACTTCAGAAATAAGATAGAGATATTATTGTGTACTTGAACTGTGCTATCCAGTTTCTAATCCTTTTGCTGTTTTTGGAATTTTGAAAAACATTACAAATTGAATTACGTCTTGGTAATATTCATAAGTCCTTCAAGTTCATTAACACATTGATTGATGGATTGTTGTTTTCATTATATTTGCATGCACTTCTTGCATCATTGAGTGCTTACATCATATATTTTGACCTTTACCAGATGTCTTTTTAAAATTGATACTTTAATTATAGGTTGAATAATTAATTCTATTGTATCTTATTAATAATAACATGTATGACATTCAAGTATAATTATGTAAATAATACATTTTATTGGAAATTTAATTATCTTTTCTGATCTTTTCTTGATGGTTCTGAATCATTTTCATAAAATGACTTACAACTTTATTTTCTATAGATATCTTGATTTTTATTGAGTAGCTGCTCTTTGTTTAAAATTTTTTTCCTTACTATGGTAATAGAATGTTTATTTCTTGAAGTATCTGATTCATACAAGCAAAAAATGTGAAACACAAATTTAACCTATGTGCAAAGGAAAAATGGAGAGTTTGTGATAGTACCTATTTAGTTTATTTAGATTTGAATTGAGTACCTACATATGCTAGACTGTGCTAAGTAGTGAAGTAAAAAAATAGAATATCATCCATTTTAGTGGGAAAATTTATAATGCTGTGGAGAGTGAGAGTGCTGATGTAGTATGTTTTATAGCTTTGTGCAAAAAAGATAGAAAGGAAGCTGTAAGAAAGGTCTCAGGAGTGGTTTATGTGGAAAGCCTTAGAGTTGACATGCCCAATCATGAGGAATAGGTAAATAAAGCCAGCATTGTGATTTATTTTTAACAATTGGAATTTGCTTGTTTTTGTACTATGATCAGGATAAGTAAGTAGTAGTTAAGGGTTTGTTTTACCTTGTTGAAAATACTAGACTTCATCTATTTGGAGGTTGCTCAAAGGATTTTAAGAATTGACATGGTTAGGTGCATATTTTAGATAAATGATGGTAGTATAGATTTGGGAGGGAGTTTCATGAGTAAGGATTCTATTTGAGGTGACTTCTCAGAGATGCACGGGGCCAGAGTAGGCTGATGTAAAATAAGGATTGGATTCAGAATAAATAGAATGGAAAATAGACCTCGTTAGCAAATTGTCATGAAGAAACCAGGGTCAGTTACATATATGCTATAGTAACTGAGCATTAACTGAGATGAGGGATATTGTACATTAATTAAGAAAGCAATCAGAAAGACATTTGAATCAAACTCAAAAGTCATGCCTGTGATTATTTTCCACAATAATGAGAATTGGTATGTCATGTTCGCAGTTGGCATCTCTCTGCCTTAGCCTTTTGATTTCAAATGTACAGCTGAAATTATTGTCCTCGGCAGGGAGCTTGGTTTGGTTAGAAAAATAAGCATGTCATCATTAATTCAGTATATTTAGTTGTGCACATTTCATTATCTTGTGTGAGTTGTAGAAGAGTGGGCAGGGGAGAAAAACAGCTAAACACATTATAAAGACTAAGTGAAATCTTTTGTTAAGCTATCAGTTTGTGTTTGTGAATTTTTCAGTGCTATCTGGTTACATTAAATATAGAAGTTTGATTAGCATTGCTTAAAAACACATAATTCTGCATAAGTTATTTAATATTTCTACTGCTCCCCATTTTAACTATAAAATATTAATGACAAAAATTACCTTGCTGAGCAATGAGGACTAGAGTTAATGACAAGTACTATAGTGTACATAATATCGAACATATATTATTGTATATATTATAAAACTAGATATTTTTATGATATATGTGTACTTAACATTATAGTAAGACATAAAAGGGTCTCCTAAACAGTTTAAAAAATGTATTATGGAAAACAAATGTTCATTAACCTTTTAAGTTTTTATCATTCATTTTCTGATATGCAAATGCTTCATTGGTCAGTATTAATAAAAATAATGGAGGTTATATAATATCAGTAGGCTTAAAAGATTTTTTTATTAAAAAATATTTTTGAGGTTTATTTTTGCTATATTGCCCAGGCTTATTTTTAACTCCTGTGCCCAATCAGTTCTCCCACCTCAGCCTTTCTAGTAGTTGGGACCACAAATGCACACTTCGAGTTGGCCATTTTTCTTAAAATCTTCATCTCATTTTCAGTGGACTTAATGTGATGCATATCCTTATTTTTGAACCAATTATGTATTTGAATTGAAAATGGTAACTGTCATGTTCCCAGTTATTTCATTTTCTTAGCCTAGCAAGTCTTATTTCCCGTTTAACATACGAAAAAACAAATTCGAAGATGTTAAGTAGAATTTCCAAAGTCAAGCAACATAGTAAATTGAAGAAGCAGGATTAGAGACCTACAGTCTTTCTGATATGTTCCTACTTTTTTCTTCTAAAATCTTTGAAGTATATTAGTTTAAAGCTTTTATTAGTGTGTACTTATTGTATAGAATAATGGGTTTCATTTTGGCATGCTGTTATTCATTTGGCATGTCATTTTTACCCTCAATTATTCTCTCTCCCTTTCTTCTCCTCTTGCCCTCTTCTCTTCTTCATCTCTAATTGTTGACCTTCTATTAAAAGTGTATGGTTTTCAGTTTCTCAGGTCAAATAGAGTTTGGTTTGTAGTGACATGTTGATGATTCTTTTCAAATGATTAAACTAGAAGATGGGATTTTGAATCTAATTCTATTTTTAGTTCATACATTAGCCAGCAGAATATGTTTAGGAAAATGAAATCTTTGTAAGATTTTAGTTCATTTGTTAAATGGTGATTTTTTTTATAGGTCTGGAAAAAAATGTATATTGATCAAAAGAGTATAAGTTTTACCCTGATTCATCATTTTTCTCTGTGTCATTCTACATTGTGGTTTTAATTCTTCGAACTCATTCTGTTTCATTGCCAGGAAACCATGGATAGCTTTAATAGCTTGTAGAATTCAATTCACCTAACATTATTATCTATAAAAAATCATTTGCTGTGTTAGACATAAAGGATATAGATATGAATAAACTGTCATTAAGAATTAATGAATTATGGTAATTATATGAATCTTTACTGACTTGCAAGAAACTATACATTTTAGAGGAGAAATGGAAGAAAAGGAGCAAATCCAGCAATATGAAAATATGTACAATAGTTAGAAAAACTTTATGTGTGTAGTAGATATCAGAGAATATCTGAGGTAGTTTGTGAAGTATCAGAAATTTGTGAAAATTTTTTTCTTCTGTATTTTAGGGGTCTACAGGGTGTTCTGGGTCTCACTACTAGATCAGACTTATAGTGATTCTCCTGTTTATAGCCTCCCAAGTGCTGGGATTACAGGCACATGCCACCATGCCCAGTCTCAACGGCAGTCTTAGTGTGCCCCGGGTGGGCAGGGCCAGCATGGCAGCCCAGGAATTGAACCCCTGGCCTCTGAGCCTGCTTGCAGGCCCTTTAATCCACTGAGCTATTTGGCTGGCCCTAGAACTCTGTGTAATTTAAATTAAAAGAAAAAGAAAAAAAAATAAATAAAAATATCTTACTCAGAATAATTGGTTCAAAGGGGGAGAGGTTTCTTTTTCTTTTTTAATTTTTGTAAACTAGGAATTGCTTGACAGGCAGGTGTTTGTGCCATTGAACTATATCCCTGGCCTGGGTTTAAGTAATTTAAAAGAGATGAATTCTGCTTTTTTGAAACTTCTTATTTGTTAAGCATATTTTACTAATGAATGAAATTATAATGATATTAAAGGAGAAGATACAATAAAACATTTATAAATCACTTGGGGTGATGATTGTAAAGAACTGTATCAGTTTTAAATGATATTCTTTGATGGTTTGTTAGGGTTAATACATGAAGAATAATAGCAATATCACTGATGTAGTCTCTCCACTTTAGGGGTTTCAATGTTACTGTGAAAAACTATTTAATTCATTTTTAACAATCATTGAGCAGATAAAAGGCAGTAAAGAAGGCATTATAAAATTTCCAGCATTGGGCCGGGGAGATAGCTCAATAGAAATAAGCACTTACCTGGCAAGCACACGGGCCTGAGTTCAATTCCCAATACAACAAACAAATAAATAAAATTTCCAGCATTAGCAGAAGTTATGGGAGGGTTTTAGGAATTACAAAGTTGAAATGAGTTGAATGGCTAGCAGATATTTCATTTAGAAGATGGAATTTGAATCTCATTTTATGTAGTTGGAGAAAAAATTAATAAATAATACAGTAATGTACATGGTGTACTTTAGCAACAAAGTCTTTCTGGTAAGACCAGAAATTTCATGTAGAGAAGTTATAAATGATACTGATTGATTGGGGCTACCTACATTGTAGATGGTTTTCTTGTCAAACTGAATTGATTACTGGATGAGTATTGAAACATTGAGCAATAAGGCAGCAGGATGAAAACAATATTAATGTGCTAGATATACATAGTAGTCAGGGGGTCGGGGAGATGGCTCAGTGGAATAAGCACTTCTCTGGCAAGCGCAAAGACCTGAGTTCAATCCCCAGTTCTGCCAAAAAAAAAAAAAAAAAAAAAAAAGAAAGAAAGAAAGAAAGAAAAGATACATAGTAGTCAGTAGTCACATTCTAAAGAACTTAAACATCAGAGCAAAATACAGGGATGAGATGAAAAGTGCTAGATACAAAGTGGTGAGGGCTGATCTAGGTGGTGAATGCCACAGTGGTGAAAAAAACATGGGTAAAGTCTGCTAAAAAGAATTAACTTGGTGATTTATTCAGTATGCATTTCTATATACCTTTTGTAAGCATGTATACAGAGTTTTTAATGGATGAATCAAAAGTAAATAAGAAGAGCAATATAAGTCAGAGATGGCTAAGTGATTTACAACCTATATCATTTGGCAAGTAGTCTGCCACATGGATGCTTAGTAAGGTATTATACTAGTTTTTCATGTAATTTCAATTTTTCAATTCAAAGTAATGTATCAAATTAAAATGAAAACGTTTGGTAAGGCATCAAAATATTAGGGACACGAATAAAAAGGTATAACCAAAGGAGTTATTATTTCAAAGGAACTACTAAAAGGAAATAGTTGAAATCATGAACATTGGTTCCGTCATTAAGGAAGAATGTCTTAAAGGAGAAAAACAAGATCAAAAAATATTTTGGAGAGTAGTCACCTGAAAATTGAAATGGAGAAAATTAATGAAAAAGGGAACATTATGAGAATGAGGAGAAGAAAATATACATTGCAGAACCATGGAAGTAAAAAAATTCCACATGGAAAGGATTAATCAGCAATGTTGGTTACAATTGAGACCAGGTAGGAATGGGGATAAAAGAGATTTAACTGTGAGGATGTAATCAGAAAAAGAGTTTTCAGTAGATCTATAGAATAGAAAATAAGACTGTAAAAATGGGCTTCAAGCCAATTTCTGGATAATGAGGTTTTTTTTAAATTGCTATTTATTTTTTCATTTGGTACAGGGTCTCACTGCGCAGCTCAGACTCATAATGATCCTCTTGTCTCAGCCTCCACAACACTGGTATTGCAGGGATGCACCACCACGCCTGGTTTTGGTGGCCATGACAGAGTGCTTGGGGTTCCAGGGCTATTATGTCATGCAGTACTGGGTATCAAACCCAGAAGGGGCTTAGCTCATCAAGCTGTCTTCCCCAGCCCCATGAGTTTTTAATTATCGTTTGTCAACACTATCTACCCAATTCCCATCATTGAACTTGAAATGTAACTCAAATTTCCAGCTTTCTTTCTTTTTTCTTTTTTAAAAAAAATGTATTTAGTTCAAGGCCTCACTACACAGATCAGACTCATAGTGATCCTCCTGTTTTCAGCCATGCCGAGTCTCAGTCCCCATCTCAGTGCACCCTGGGGGTGGGAACAGCCAGGCACACTGGGGATCAAACCTTGGCCCCTGCACCTGCCTAAGTGGATGCTTTAGTTCACTGAGCTATCTAGCAAGCGCTCAATTTCTAGCTTTCTTCTTTAACTATTCATAGTAATTTTTTCCCTTTGGTCCTGGGGTTTTTATCTGAGGCCTTTGACATACTAAGCACATGCTGAATTACTGAGCTACATCTTCCACCTCTACTATGTGCTGTATTTTAACTTACCCTTTCAACAATCCCTTTAATCTTTGCACATCAGTATTTTATTCTCATTTAATTCCTGTCTATTTTAGATTCTGGGTTTCATTATTTTAATAACTCTTACTGATATCTTAATTATATTTGTCTTTGGTTTTTATCAAACCCTCTTGAAGCCATCCAAATTCTGTGTGAACTGTGCAATATGATTTCTTTCCTTATGTCTAGTGAGAGGAGGAAAATCTCATAAGAGCAAAGATTGATACTATGATAAATTCATCACTGCCTATCTATCTGGACATTATTATTATCTGGAAACTTAATATTTTCTGGGGCCATCTTACTTTCACAAGCAGGAATTAAAATTTTCAATTTTCATCAAACCTCTTCCTGTGTTTGCTCTTGTTCTTGGTAGATGGTATCATATACAGGTCATTAGATTAGAATTGCAATTCTCTGACACCAGAGTTATAAGCTTACCTGCAGATGCATCTAACCCCGCCTTAAGGGGTCTGGCAGATAGCTTGGCAGTCTGAGTGCCTGCCTGATTAGCACAATGACCCAGGTTCAATCCTGGTACTACATGCCATGTCAGCCCCGTGCTGAGTGTGGTGGCCTACACCTGTAATTCCAGTGCCTGGGAGGCTGAGACAGGAGGATCACTGCAAGTCCTAGCTGCATAGTGAGACCCTATACTAACTAACTAACTAAATGATTTTTAAAAATTTAAAAATCTAATTCATCATTTCAAAGGGAAGGAGATGCTTCTTCAGCTTTCCTAAGATTCAGTCCTTCCACCTGTGTAGAGGCTGTTTCCTACCTCATTTTCATTGTTGTTGATCATTCTTCTTACTCCATAACAATTTCTTTCTTTTTACTGGCTTACATAACATTTACTTATGTCTTAGTTCATCTGATTTTAAAAGAAGACCACAGGGCATGTTGATACATGCCTGTAAATCCTAGCACTTGGGAGGCTAAGATAGGAGGGTTGCTCTGACTTGAGGCTAGCCTGCGAGCCTGGACTATGTAGTAAGTTCAAGGCCTGCCTGAACTACATAGTGAGACTCTATCTCAAAAATCTGAAAATAAAATAATGATTCCTTTGATTTTGTTTCTCCTGTAGGTGTTGTACTTTCCCATCTTTTCCTTTATACTGAATTCTTAAAAGTTAACCATTTTCTGTGTGTCTATCTATGCCTCAGCAGCTTTTTTCCCCACCAATCTACTCTTTATCAAAGAATTGTTCAGGTTTTTTTTTTTTTTATTTTAGGGAAGGGTCTACACGGTGTTCAGGGTCTTACTACTAGGTCGGACTTGTAGTGATCCACCTGTGTACAGCCTCCCAAGAGCTGGGATTACAGGCGTGGGCCACCATGTCCCAAAGTCTCAATTGCTGTCTCTGCTTGCCCTGGGGGTGGGGCCAGCATGGCAGGCCCTGGAATTGAACCCTGGCCCCTGCGCCTGCTTGCAGCCACTTTAATCCACTGAGCTATTTGGCCAGCCTTTGTTAATTTTTTTTTTTCAAACCCCATATTCCATTGGTTTCTTTTTGATCAGGAGCAATGATTTTCCTTCTGTCATTCTGAATACAGAGGGTAGCCACTAAAATGTTTTAAGTGGGGAAGGACCAGTTTTAGTGTGCTAGTTGCACCAAAAAGGAAAGGAGATATATATGACCAAATGTAAAAGATATCAATTGTGAAACCTGAATAGTATAAGTAAGTCAGAAATTATATTTGCCTGGACTAAAGACAAACATAAGAGAAATTTAAGCAGTCTATAAGCAAGAGTTTTTGATAGATTGGATATAGGAATTGAGGACAGATATACGTGTTTTGACTTAGGCAGCTGTGACAGTTGAAAAGTCCAAGAATTTTGAAGATTTGTGAGTAGATATATTCTGATCAAGTGCATTTCAGGAGCCTTTACCATTCTTACAAGAAATACTAAGGGGGACATTTAGATACATAAGTCTGAATTTGAAAGTACCAACACATAAAAATACTGAAATTGTTGATACATGAATTATTATTTCATTTATGTCGAAGAAATTATCTAGTAAAGAATACAGAACTCTAGAAAGAGGTCTGTAAAGTAAGATGAATTAACAAAGACAACTGACAGCTTTAAAAAGAAGAAAAGCATTTTTGTACTACATCCACTGCATCATCATTTATCTCACTTAATGATAGTTTTTTATACATTTTCATGTAGTCAGTAATTTCTAGGGATTATGGGTTGATGTAGTTGAAGATGTAGAAGTGTTTTCTGTAAAGAGCCAGTCTGTGAATATATTAGCCTTTGAGAATCATAATATCTGCTTCGACTTCTCAACCCTACTGTTCTAGCCTGAAATAACCCATAACAAAATATTTATAAGTGAATGGGAGTAATAAAATTTATAAATAAGAAAGTTTGAGTCACATATAATTTTCATGTCACAAAATGTCTTTTTAATTTTTTTCATTTATTTGAAATATGAAGCCAGTTCTTTGCTTGTAGGTTACACAGTCACAGAGGAGACAAAGGTTGGCTCACAGGTTTTGATACGTGTTTCTGCTAAATTCAGCCTGATGTCTGAATCATATGCACTCAGTATATTTTCATTTAATAAATTACTGGTGAATAAGTTCTTGTTTGACTTGTGAGAGAGAGACAGACAGACAGACAGACAGACACAGACAGACAGAGACAGAGACAGACAGACAGAGACAGACACAGAGAGGCG
>NDGM011085126.1:0-10908 GCA_002564305.1 Octomys mimax | reverse complement strand
GGGGGAAGAGTATGAGTGAGTTGGTTTGGCTTGGTTTTGCCATGAGTCAGATCATCAAAGTGTGGCTTTTCAAACATTTGAAAGCAATAATTTATACTTTTTGCATTTAGAGATTTAGTTTACTAAATTTAAACAATATTCTCTTAATACCTGAGAGCTTTAAAAATACATCTGATAGGTAGAAAATCACACCATTGCACTTTGAAGAATCTTAATTATCCTTTTTCTTTATATTTTATCATTTGGTCTTAGTCATCTGAGATCATAATTTGCCTGTTCTCTGTATTTGTGTAGCAAGAAGTTAACATGAGAGGAAGTATATAGATATAAAGTTAATTGGTATAATATAGGTTAATTGTAAAGCAAGATCAAAGATAAGTTAGCCAGAAGATTATCTCATAGAAAGTATTATTCATGCTGAGATTTGAGGTCTATGAAGAATGGTATGGGGAAGGAGTATCTAGAAAGAGTGGTAAATCCTGAAGTCTCTTGAAATCTCCATATTTTGCAGGAACTGAAAGACTTAGTTTTTTTAGGTACAAATACTTCAGAATGTCTATATTTAGGCAATCCTATAATAATGGATTATACAAAGAGATTAGTAGGCGTTGGCTGTTTTAAAATCTGATTATCTATATTAAGAAACAGCTCATAAGCATGGGCATTGAAATTAACTATGTTAAAAATGTTGGTTTCCATTTTGTTCATCTTTATTAAAAATATTCAGCTAAAATTGCCATGATACTGATTGCATGTAAAATTGTATGGATTGGTAGGCAGTTGATAATAAACTAATGTAAATAATTGCTATATCAAGAATTGAAGCACCAGACATTAAATGTGCTGAACAATAAGCAGTTGTGAGAAAGTGGTCTTACATGAGTAACTGTTAAGTCAGTAGTACGAAACTGCGGCAAACTAACCTGTGACAAGATGTCTTAAAAAACAAGCTACAGTAGAACTTGGAAGTCATTGTCAGTGGGAAGAAGATATAACAAAGTTGGGAGAGAAAAAAAATTATAGAAATGGAGTAAACATAGAGGTGAAAAGAGAATCCTATGTATTAATAGTAAAAGAGAAAAACAAGAGCAAAAAAGAATTAAGGAAAAGGAGAAGGGAAGGATTCTGTTCTAGTACCATTGTGTTATATAGAGCAGAATAATAAAATGTTAATATCTTTTACTCATTGCCTAATTCTGTGAAGAGGCCTAAACCACAGCTGACTGTTATCTTTATTTCTTCTTCAGAAACTTTGGTTTACAATACTTTGACACTGAAAATAAGAAATTACATACTTTTATTTTAATATTTAAGGTAATTGCAAATAATAAGTTTAAAATAAAATGTATATGCCATGTAGTATGCTATATTTATTTACTCAAAATGTTCTTTTAAGTGTTTCAGGCTGCATGTACCAAGTAGTTCAGACGATTGGCTCGGACGGAAAAAATCTTCTGCAGTTACTTCCAATTCCTAATTCTTCTGGAAATCTTATTCCTCTAGTTCAATCTCCAGTCATGTCTGATGCTTTGAAAGGGAATACAGGAAAACCAGTGCAAGTTACTTTTCAGACTCAGATTTCCAGCTCCTCCACAAGTGCATCAGTTCAATTGCCCATTTTACAGCCAGCCAGTTCTTCAAACTATTTTCTTACAAGAACAGTAAATACAACAGAAAAAGGTAGAGTTACTTCTGTGGGAACTGAAAATTTTGTTTCATCATTTTCTAAAGTTAAGAGTCATGGTGTGAACATTGATGGACTCACCATGAAAACATTGGCTGTTCCTACCTCAACACAAAGTGATTCATCTTACATTGTATTCAATCCCCCAAGTCTTCCAATGACTGTGAAGTCTCCAGTTTTGCCTTCTGGGCATCATTTACAGATTCCAGCCCATGCTGAAGTGAAATCTGTACCTGCATCATCATTGCCTCCTTCAGTTCAGCAAAAGATACTTGCATCTGCAACCACAAGTACCTCAGGAACAGTTGAGGCCTCCCAAATACCAACAGTTATTTATGTATCTCCTGTAAATACAGTGAAAAATGTAGTTATCAAGAACTTCCAAAATATTTATCCAAAACCTGTTAGAGAAATACCAAAGCCAGTGATATTAAATACCACACAAATTCCAGCAAAAGTTACTACAGAGACACAATTAAAAGGTGGTCAGCATTCTCAAGCCACTCCAGTGAAATGGATTTTTCAAGACAATCTACAACCTTGTACTCCATCTCGTGTTCCTGTTAAATCTTCAAATAATGTGGCATCAAAAATTTTAAAGAGTTTTGTAGATGGGAAAAGTTTGGGAACTAATACTATAAGTATGCCACCACTGAGTACCGCTGGCACTACTGGGACACAATCTGTAAATGTACCTTTAAAAGATAATGCATTGGTTATGTGTAATGGGAAAGTCTATCTATTGGCTAAAAGGGGGACAGGTGCTCTGCCATCACCAGCTGACCAACAGAATTCTGTTTCTGTTGATACTTCACTTAGAAAAGACACATCACAGGTAGTGAGTTCAAGTCCAGTGACAAAAATAACCAGGGAGGTTGTAAATATTGTTTTAGGTAAAAGTAAATCTTTACAGATGGATAGAAAATCACTTTCAAATATCCAGCCCTCTTCTATGGTCAATGTAAGTTCAGAGAAGAACAAAAAAGTGGAGAGACCATCACTTTCTACCACAAACCCAAATAATATGAACCAATCCAGTAACTACCCAACACAGAGTAAGACTTTATTCACAAAGCCACTCTTTCCAGATGGATTTAGTACAGGACAGAGTGCCCTGAGAGAAAGAAATATCATCCAGAGCATAGAGAAAATAAGTTCCTCTGTTGATGCAACAGCTGTTACTTCACAACAGTGTGTTTTCAGAGACCAAGAACCAAAGGTAATTTTTCAATGTCAGGATTTTCTTATATATCTATGTGGAAATTTTTCCTTACTTAATTCTCAGACTTGTCTATGATATCTGTCTCCCTCCTCCCCTACATCATTGTGTACACAATTAAGTCAGAGCTTTCGTCTTAGTAAATACTTGAGTACAATTGAGAGACAAAGCAGTATCTTTCTTCAGTCATTTAGCTTGCAAATCTTTAGTACAAAATTTAAAAAAATCACAGAACAAGAATAAGAGAGTTAGAGAAGGATAATATGACTTTAAAAGCTTAATAAAATTGTGTGCATATTCACACATATATACATATAGATAAACATAGTGGCCTACATTTAGTATGGGAGGTATGTGTATGCACATTGGTGAGTTTTGGTTTTTTCTATTTTTGTGTGATGTTGGTGAGAAGATATTCAAATTTTTTTAGGCATAGTGGAAAGAGTGCAAGAGGTCTAGCAATACCTTTGAATCATTTGTGGAAGCAGGATTTTATCAGTATCTTTGGTAGCATTTTGTTGCTTATGTTACTGTTTTTGTAGGCTCCTTTTTAAAATCTCTTTTCTAGTTCTGCCTACCACTCAACATAACCACTAGCAACATACATAATACTTTTCTGTTCTGAAGCTGTATGTGTTTGTGTGCTTACTAAATACTTGTACTCACCTTTTCCTTACTTATGTAGATGTCTAATTAGTAATATCAGTATTTCTCCTCATCGGTACAGAATTTATTGAGCTCCAGAGTTGTAAGGAGATAAATTCTGATAAGTACAAGACTGATTAAAGACATATGACTTCTTTTGGAAATTAGTATCTAAATAGTGCTATGTAGATTATTGTTAGTTAACAATAACCATTAGTGTCTTTTCATTTCAAATTGCTTGATAATGAACCATCTGTTACTCTTTGAATGACAATTTAAATGAGAAATTGTAGAGGAATGTTTACAGTCAAATTCAGTTTTTTAATGTGGGTGGTAAGGTAAAAGTAATGGAAACCCTTAAAGCATAATGTGTTCTCATAGGAGATTGAATAGTCACTTTGTTTTCAGTCTGAAAAATAACTTAAGTAATTAGCAGCATTGTTTGTGTTTTCTTTTCTTAATTCTAGATCCAGAATGAGATGGCATCACCATTAGAAAATCGTATTCAAGAAGGCAAGGATGTGAAAGAGTCTCAAGAAAGCAATAATAAGCGATCATATTTGAGGAGTGATGCCGAATTTAAAAAGATATTTGGTCTCACTAAAGATTTGAGAGTTTGCCTCAGACGAATTCCTGACCATTTGAACTGTGGAAAAGGTTTTGATTATTTTAGGAGTGTGGTGAAGAGTGGCACATACAGAGAGACAGAGTATGTGGTGAAGGAAGAGAAAAAGAAACAGGTAATAACAGGTTTTAAAGTGTCCTTTGTAGGTACTGCAAACATAGATGGAAGTATTAATTTTCTTGATTGGCTTTTGAGTCTTAGGCAGTTAGTATGAATGATATTGTTAGCAAGTATGTGAGTACCATTAGTAATGGAAAGAAATAGATCAATAACTTTAGGTACTATTGCTATATTTATGAATGAATGTATCATTTTGATCTAGTATTCCAAACTTTAACCTTTCCCAATGAAAAACTTCCACATGTAACTATTCTGCAAAAAAAAAGACAAAAATAAGTTTCATTTATCAAGTGTTTCACAAGTGCTATTATATTTTGGGGGTATATATGTATGGCTTGTAATGTGTGCTTTGAGCAGTTGAATTAAACAGTGAAATAAGCAGATTATTCTCAGAGATTGTGATTAGGTACCACACAAAGTACCACCCAGTGTGACCTGTTTCTTTTTGCTGTAGTTACCTTCAGGAGATAATATTTATTGAGTTCAGTTTAATAGCTAGATACCTATATCTACAAACTTTGTTAAATGTGAGAGTCCAGTATATGTATATGTATATCTATATCTATCTATCTATCTATATATATATATAAACATATGACAATAACTTTTTTTAAATCTTATTCCACATTGCAATAGAGTTGTGGTAAGAAAAGAAAAGCAAAACCCATTAAGAAGATGGATCACACAAAGAAGAGAAAAATAGAGAGTGCTTTTAACACAGTCACAAATGGGGAAACAAATGTCATCACTTCTGAACTCCTTAGCAGTGTTTTACCAACTTCAGATAATATTCTCCCAAGCCACAGCAAAACCGGAGAAGAAAAGACAATAGATGTAAAACATTCTTCCCAAGAGCAGCAGGAGGAGAAAGGTGCACTGAATTCAAATGTAATCTTTGAACAAAATCATTCCTTTAGTAAAAATTATACTGAAGATATTTTCCCAGTGACACCACCAGAATTAGAAGAAACCATCCGAGATGAAAAAATAAGAAGACTTAAACAGGTACTGAAAGAGAAAGAAGCAGCTCTTGAAGAAATGCGTAAGAAGATGCAACAAAAATAACATCATGCCTTGTATTAAAGACTTCGATGAAATCACTTCTACAGAGGCCATTTTTATTAATACAGTGATTCCCCTTATATCTGCCAGGGATACATTCCATGATCCCAGGGGATGCCTGAAACTGAAGATAGTATTGGAATCTGCAGTTCCTTGATAGCCACTCCAAGTGCCGAAGACAGCTACCTTAAATACCAGTATGCACACACTGGACAAAGAAATGATTGCTGTTTTGAGCAGGACAGTATAAGAATACATTGCACTACTGAGAACTGACATACAACTTAAACTTATAAATTATTTCTTCTTGGAGCTTTCCGTTTAGTATTTTGGACACCGTAGAAAACAGAACTATCGGCCAGGTAGATAGCTCAGCGACATAAACGCCTGCCTGGCAAGCACAAGGTCCAGAGTTCGTCCCCGGTACCAAAAAAACATAACTATAAAGAAGGACTACTCTAGGTTAATTACACATGCATTAAAGTGTTTTTGAATATGAGCCTTGTTTTTCATCAATTGATTATAAAGTTTTGTTGAAGGACTACAGAAAAGATTGATTAATATGATGTGAATAATACACATCAGGTACCTTTTAGATACCTTTTTTGGAAGGAAAAGTTATTTTTCTATTGTCTTAACTAAAGCTCTCTAAGGTTGGGTATTTGTACAGGGTTTTTTTTTATTACTGGATCTTTAGCTAAATTTCTCATATTGCTCTAATAATAGTTACTATATATTGTTGACATTTTGAAGAAATGAGCTGTAAACCTAACTTTACCGTTGAGTTTATATATGTACTTTGGTGTCCTTCCCCATAAAAGTGATGATGCCTTCTCTTCAACACTGTTAATTTTTTAAATTTTATCAAAGAAAATATATTACAGCAGCATTTTTGAAATGTTGAGATATTTCTCTGGCATGAAGGATACTTATTTTATAACTCTGCAAAGCTATTTTGTAAATCCAAAACTATTTGGAATTCACAGTTTGAGTGTTTGATGTATTATTGACTTAAAGTGATGTATTATTGTGCAGCAGTTCATTCTCTGCCACTTCCTTTTTTTGTTTATGTGTACATGTTAAATAGTGTGAAAAGTAGATCTGAACATGTGTCACATTTAATACTTATAACATGACTACTTAATAGAGCCATACTTTTTTATCTGGCTAATCTTTGATTTGGAAGAGATTGTAAGATTAGTATGGATGTACAGATCTAAGGGGGGACAAGAATAAAGTTACTAAAATGATTAACCAGCCCTGGATATAAAATACCTTAAGATAACTATATAATGACAATAAAAATAGTACAGCAGAAAACATAAAAGAGGAGCAAAGTAAATCAGTCAACTAGATTCTTTTCTTTTTAGTAGTAGCTTTGTTGAGATATAGTTTACATACTATAAAATTTAGCATTATAAAGTGGTTTTCTTCAAAGGTGTACTCTATCAGTACTTCAGAACATTTTCAACATCCTCAAAGCTCATGCCCATTAGCAATCACCTCATGTCCCATTCCCCCATCTAAGCAACACAGTGTTTAAGTAGAATTACTTACAGTGAACATTTCATATACATGAAGTTACATATTTACTTTTTAACTTTTCTACGTAATATTTTCAGGGCTTGTTATATATTGGTATTTATTTATTGCCAAATATTCCATTGTACTGATAATTCAGTCATCCCTCAGTATCTGTTGTTTGGTTACAGAAACCTCCAGGACACCAAAATCCATGGATGTTCGAGTTTTTTATGGAAAATGGCATAGTATTTGCATATGTTAATATTCTGTATAAGAGTAATACATCCTTTCATAAATGTAAATTCTGCAGAAGTGATATGTGTGTATTGTAAAAAATGAGAAAATATAGCTAAACTACTAAAAATTTAAATACCACACTAAAAAATGAAAGTACTTCATCACTGAGAATTAATAACAAGACTAATGCATGTCCTTTCTGATCTTTAAAAATGCTTCTTCCTCTATATAATTGTAAGTGTATGTATGTTATCAGAATAAGGTTCCTATTTATGCTATTTTGTATCCAACTTTTAAAGTCAACAATCTTAATCTCTTCCTTTGAATAAACTTTGTCTTCTAATATTGATGCCAAGTTTTCATCCCAGAATATGATTTATAGCTGTTTTCTCCAGAACACTATCAAATTTAGGACTGTGCATTTTTATCTGGTGGTTGTGCTCTATAAAGACTTCTATTCAATACATTTTATAAAACACATTTTTTTGTTTAGTTTTTATAGACACCAGCCAATTGTCGTTTTTTGATACATTTGCCTTCAAAGGACTATACTTCTACTTGATTATTCAGCTCATTCTCATTCTCAGTGCTTTCATTTGCCTCTCTGCTTCTACTTGGTGTTTGGTGAAATCATCTAGATTAATAGCTTTAAATGCTACATGTTAATAAGTTGCAGCTTTATATTTTCAAATATGTCCCTTAGATTCTGCATTTGTATAGCAAACTGCCTATTTAAATCTGTTAGATGTCTCAATAAATATCTCCAACTTAACCCAATGGAAATGCTCTTTCCCCAAACTCCCTTTACCTACCATTATTCCGAATTTAACTAATGGCAACTTCATTGTGCCAGTTACTCTGGCCCCAAAATTTGTCACACATTTCCTTTTTCTAGCATCCTACTTCCAATAACAATTGGTGAATTCTGGGTTCAAAATACTCCAAATCTGACTAGTTTCCAGCCTTAATGCAGTAATTAGTGCTGGACTAGATTATTAGTAGCCTTATAAATTGTCTTGTTTTGAATTTTACCTTCTTGATTTATAAATTGAAGAAAAATATTTCCATTTCATCTTTTTTAAAAAAGCCTTTGGTGTAGTGTAACAGGTTTCTGCTCAACCTCTTAGGCTTTAAAATCAAATTACACTGTTGTACTCAATTTCTGTTCTACACTAATTGGAAGGCAGTACATTTTATCACAACAGTTTCCCAAACACTAGTTTTACAAAGATATGAAATATAGCATGATTTAATATTAAAGATGTAAACTGCACTAGTAGTTCATGCAAACTCAAACATCTAATCACCCTAAAAGATTAAGATACTATATATGCTAGCTTTCCATTGCTATAAGATGTACCTGAGGTGATTCACTTAGGAAAGATTAATTTTGGCTTCCTTTTGAGGCCTTGGCTCATGGTTGATTGGTTCTGTTTTTCTTGGGCTTGTACGCATGGCAGCATAAGCTGCTCACCTCATGTGAAAAAGACTATGGCTGGTCTAGTTAAGTTTGCAGATATTCACTATATTGCTAAATCTAACCGCTAATACTTTATCTTAGACTCTCAATATCATTTCAAGATTTTGATTAGTCTGCCACTATTTAATATATTCTTTACTCTTTACTGGATACATTACTTTTTCAATTTTTAAAAATAATTTTGAAGAGTAAAAACAAATGATAATACATATGTTACAGATTTTCAAAACAAGAATAGCTGATCAGCTGATTTTTATCATCAAATCTGTTGCACAGATAAACAGTTACACAAGATTAGACATATGATTGAATATTACCACATTGCTTTGAAGAAACCACAAATTTTTGTTGTTTTTCTAAAATGTTTATTTAAAAGTATAGTAATAATTGATAGACATTAGAAACAGTACACATTTAGAAAACCAAGATGACAGGTATTTCAAGTGTAGTTTTTGTATTATACATTGTCATTCTCAATGTAGTTGCTTAGTTCACATATACCAACATAGAGTTAGTCAAGGTGACAGTTCTACACATTAATTGGCATTTTCAAAAAGAAATGATGGAAATTCTTAGTTCAAGCAATCCTGTATATATACTTGCGTGATTTCCCCCCTAACGTTTATCCTATCTTGTCCTTTCTCTCTTCGTTGTTTAATCCTTAAGTTATTTTTCCTTCTGTATAACTGTATCTGTTATAACTTTCTGATTTTATTTTTGTTTTTACACTAGGGAGACAATACACATGTGGGTCTGGTTTACTTCACTTTTGAGTATAACCTCAAGTTGCATCCACTTATCTATGAAGGCTTCGAGTTTGTCTTTATAGCTGAGCAATACTCCATGCTATAAAAATACCACATCATTTTCATCCATTCCTCAGGTGCATGGCATTTTGGTTGTTTCCAAGATTTGGCTATCACAAATTGTGCTGCTATACACATAGGTGCACATATATCACTATGATAGAATGTTTTCAGTTCTTTTGGGAAAATTCCCAGAAGGGAAATAACTGAATTGAATGGGATTTCCAGTCTTAGTTTTTGATGAGTCTCCACACTGATTTCCATAATGGTTGTGCTGGTCTACATTCCTAGCTGCAATGGAGAAGGGTTCCTTTTCCCCCACAGCCTCTCCAGCATTTGTTCATTTCTTTATGATAGCCATTCTTTCTGGAGTGAAATGGTATCTTAATGTTTTAATTTGCATTTCTCAAATGGCCAATGATATGAAGCATTTTTTCAGATATTTGCCTCTTGTATTTCTTCCTCTGAGAAGTATGTATTCATCTCAGATGCCCATTTCTGGATGAGGTCTTTAAATTTTGGGGCCCTAATTTCTTTTAGATCTTTATTCTAGATAGAAAACCTTTGTCTGAGTGATATTTGGTTAAGATCTTTTCCAAAATTCTGGGCTGGCTTTTCACTCTTGGTAATTTCTTTTGACATGCAGAAACTTCTTAGTAAGAGGAGATTCTAGTTGTTGATTCTTGGAAGTATTTTCTATGCAGTTTGATTTTTCTTCATGAAATGTTTGCCTACCCCTATACCTTCAAGATTTCCACTTTCACTTCCAGTAGATTTAGTGTTTTTGTTTTAGTGTTTAGACCTTTAACCCATTTTGATTAGTTTTGTGTCCAGTGATAGATCTCGATCTAATTTTAGTTTTCGGCAGGTAGAGAGCCAGTTTTCCCAGCACCATTTTTTCAAGAGGCAATCCTCCAGTGAGCATGTTTGGCCCCTTTGTCAAAGATAAGATGATTGTGTTTGTAGTTGTATCTGCATGTTTTAATGTTTCATTTTGCTGCTTGAGGTTTTATTTATTTATTTATTTGCCAGTACCGTGCTTATTTTATCACAGTAACATATTATAATTCAAGTCAGAGATTATAATGCTTCCTACCTTGCCTTTGTTGGCCAGGATTGCCTTTGCTATTCTACATCTTTTCTGATTCCAAGTAAATTTTAGGAATGATTTCTCTAGTTTGTTTATGATATTTTGATATGATGACATTAAATCTGTACAACAGTTTTCGAAGTATGGCCATTTTCATAACATTGGTTCTTCCTATCCAGGAACAAGGAATAACTTTTCATTCTCATTCATTCTCATTCTTTCTCTCTCTCTCTCTCTCTCTCTCTCTCTCTCTCTCTCTCTCTCTCTCCCCCCCTCCTCCTCTCCTCTCTCTCCTCTCCCCTCTCCTCTCCTTCCCTCTCTCCCTCTCCCTCCCCCTCTCCCCCTTTCTGCCCCTCTCTCCCTCTCTCCCCTCCCTCTCTCCCCCCTCCCTCTCTCTCCCTCTCCTTCCTTCCTTC
>NDGM011085119.1:0-11813 GCA_002564305.1 Octomys mimax | reverse complement strand
GCATATATCTGGTAATATGAACAACTAATTTGAAGACAACACTATGCAATACAACAAATACTGAGAAGTTCATATTATTTTGTTTAATGAAATTCTGTACCATTTATAATTTTGTTTTAGTACTACTTTGTGCTCTCTTTAAAAATTTTTTAAAAATAAAATAAAATTTGGAATGTTCAAATAAACTCATTTTACTGTGAAATTGAGAAAATGGAGAAAGACACTTAGGTCAAACTTAAGACTTAGCTACAGGGGAAGACAAAAAATAGGACAGGTTATCACAAAGGAAAGGGTTTCAATTTTAATTTGTAGGGAAAAAAGGGAATTAGAATACATTGTGAGCAGTAAATGTCATGAATTTGATGTTGTAAGGGAAGGTGATCTCATATTCACCGAGCTTAGTGCAAGGTCGGTATCAACAGGATGGTGTATCTTGTTCAATGAAAGGCACTCAGATGGAGGGTACAGGAGCTGTGTGTTCAGATGATAACTTTACAGCAGAACCAGGAACTGCCTCAATGTCTGCTTCCACACAGCCTCCCTCCACCTTAAGACTCCACAAAGGAGGATGGTAGCAGGCTTCCTTCTACCAGCAGGACTATTTCTTCCATTTTAACTTCCCAGTTCCATTGAATTAGGGTGGATCTGAAGTCTGCAGGGTACACTGAGCTCATATAGAAAGCCCCTGCCCATGTGAAACATGCAGAAATTTTAAGCATGGTGGGCATTGTTATTATCAGCCTGACGTATGAACAACTTGGGTCAGGACTGGCATTGTAGTTTTAACTTACGATCAAAATCTTGAGTTATGACCCAAATTCCAGCTCCTTGTGCTCCAGATGGTCTCAAAACGTAGTATTCTGTCATTGATTATCTGCAGGTTACTTGGAATATGACAGTTTGAGATATTTAAATTTGTAGGTTGAACCCCTTGTATATGTGGGGGGGGGACCACCTGACACAGCCTTCCATATGCCTAAATTGAGAATTAGAAATTGTGGCCTGCAGCAATCTGGAATTATACTCCTCCACAAATCTAAGGCTTCAATTCAGTTGGAACCCTAATCCATGTCTTCAATTCCAAAATATCCAAGAACCTAGCAGCTTTGGGGTACTTGTTAAAGTTCATGTCTAGATGTCTCCCCAAAGCATCATGCAGTCAGGGGGCAGGTTTCTAAAGTTTTTGATTGATCCACAGTCCAAAGCTAGGATTATAGGCATGAATGCAACACCTTTCCGGAGGCGCGTCACCTGCATATAATATAAGGGAGGGAAATAGGCTTGTTCTCTGCTCTTCCTTCCTTGCTCTTGCTGTCTTCCACTGCTATGAACTGCTGCTCTCTGTCATGTGTCATCTTGCCTTGCAGCCAGCCCAGTATGGACTGAAACTTCCTTGAACTGTGAGCTAAATAAACATTTCCCTCCTCAATTCTGAGTGTCCGCTATTTTATCTTAGCAATGAGAAAAGTAACTAAGACAGGTAGTTACCTGTCTCACCCCATTATGAGTTTTACTGAAAATATTTTTTGCACTTTGGAGCTGATGCCTTTCATATCTGTGTTTTGAACTTTTATGATAACTTGAAAGAAGTATTAAAAATATGTCCTGGGTCATACTTTAAGCCTCATGTTTAGGTGCTCTTACATTTCAAAGTCATTTATTATGCAGTAAAGTCATCTTAATAAAAGTTCATTAATACCTAAGACACTCATTCCTTTTTATTTAAGAAGCTAAAGTTTTATTCTGCTAGAGGAATAGATTAAAACTAAGCAAATTTTTACACTCTAGCTAACTGAGACCAGGGGAGCCAGGAGTGAAGTGGTTTCCTGATGGGCCATCCTCGGAATACACTGTCAGACAGTCCACACTCACTGTGGCAGGCATGAGTGAAAGACAGCAGCGAGGAAAGGCCCCTGACCATGTTCCCTTCGTCTTCTCCATTCCTCATGATTGTCAATGGCTGACAAATACAGCCAAGTAAACAGCACATTTTCCTTGCACTGTAACAGACAATTCTCTTTCCTTGACCCTGTACAATTTCTACCCTCCAACGTCAATTTCCTTCCTCTAACTGAAGCCACTAAACATCTATTGTGTACCTTCCCTGCCTTGGACACATCTAAACAAAATGATTAACTGAATTCAATGTTCATTCTTCCAAAGGAAAAAAAAAAAAGAGTGGATAGGGGAAGAAGCTCAAAATACAAGTGCAACCCCTGTGTTCTGCTTGAGGGCACACAGTATTAAAGGGAAATGCTTTTTTGGTTTTTTGTTTGTTTTTGGTATGTGAGAAAAAAACTGAGGACCTTATGCTTGCCGGGCAAGTGCTTATGCCACAGAGCCATATCCCTGGTGAGAAATGTTTTAAAAATCATTTAAAAAAAAAAAAAAAAAAAGACTTGTCTGGTCCAACTAGCCACTCTTTAATCTCAAAGACAAATAAATAGCCAACACCAGGGTAGCTCTAATATTCAGTTTACTTTGAAAGGTTTTCTCAAGGTATTAGCAGTTTTCAATCCTTTTTTAGCAATAAAATACACATATCCAATTAGCCAACAGAAGTATCTTGGTAATTCCCTTGGGGATACATTCATGTTTTAACAGTCAGTATATGTGTCTGTATATGTGGAGGGGACCCTCAAAACATACTCTCTCCATCTACCAATAGCACATGGTTATACAAAATACATTAGATGCTTATATTAGATATTTACGTTCGGGAACATCGGCTTATTATTGTACGGCAAAAAACACACAATTGCCCTTCACTTACCAAGGAGAGATGCAGTTTATAAGACATTATGACCCCAATTTCCTGTCCCCTCACATGCCATCTACCGTTCTCTCTGCCCAGTACAGATGAAGTTTGCCATTTTTGTATTTTTCCTAGTAGCATAGAAGCTTCAGGCTTTTCAACTACTACATATGGCACCTAAGAAACAAAACTGACTTTACATATTCTCAACCCTGTCTTTCCCACCCATATCAGAAATGCCTGCTCATTGCCAAGGCTAATTGTAACCCTAAACTGTACCAAATCTAGCAAAATAGTATCAGATTGGTCATCAGTAAAATGTATACAATTTCACCTTTCAAAAGTTTTGAAAAAAAAATTTTTTGAGCCACTAAGCCAGGAAATCTTTTGATAACTATATCAACATTCAGGCTTCAGGGATTTGGGGGAACATATGAGTTCCCACATTTCAGTCCCCCCAGGGCTCAGAACCTGTAAGACACTGTGGGGCAGGAGGTAGGTCAGCTCCCTGATCATCTGCATGGAGGACTGTGTCCCTACCTTGTCACACAGGCCCGTTCTCCTCGCTCAGCACAGAGTGAAATGTTGACTTTTGGTGGCAGCACAGTTGAGGGGTTGGTCTCTCCTGCTGTGCTCTCCTTCAGTAGCCTTTTAATGAACTCAGTGACTCAGCGCCGTCCCCTCCCCCCACCAGCCTCCAGTCTCACTCCTCTCAGTTGCACTGATGCCCATGTGACAGCACGTTGTCTCCACCGAGACTAATCCCATATCAATAAGAGCTTTCAGCACAACCCAGACCAGATTGCTCTGTCTCACAACCACTTTGCTGACCCGCTCAGGGGGCCACAGAATACTCCCTGAGTGCATGCTATTTACAGAAGAGTCCACATACGCTAGATTGCTTGATGTGATGATTTTGCTTCCAGAGTTTGTGGCTTTAACAAAGCAAATCAGCTAACCAACATTCAACCACTCAACCAGGCACTGTGCGAGCCACCAGAAGAAAAAGAAAAAAAAAAAAAAAAGAATTTCACCCGGGCATGATTATAAACACATTCACTGGGCAGGGTATTATTGTAGCACATGCCACCACTAAGCACAAGATTCAAACAAAGTCTGCAGGTTAGATGACAGGTCAAAACAATCTCTTAGATACCAGATGTATGGGTTTTGCTTTTAGAATTCTTTGCCATGTATCCAAGGCAAAGAAACATGGCATAATACTGTCAGGATAATGTGAATTGAGTATATTTCATAAGATAACAAAAAAAATTACTAAGAATAGTTCTTAGCTTCACGCATCCTCTCTAAACTAATTTTTAGGAAAAAATAAAGCTGGTGAGGCTGTGGGGGGAAAGGAACCCTCTCCATTGTCGGTGGGAGTACAGTGATTGCTGGTACAATCACTGTGGAAATCAGTGTGGACATTCCTCAAAAATCTAGGGTTGGAGTTCCCATTTGACACAGCTATTCCCTTTCTTGGTATCTTCCTGAAAGAACTAAAAGCAACATACAACAGCAATATATGCACACCCATGTTCATATCAGCATGATCTGTAATAACTAAATCTAGGCAGCCCAAATGCCTATCAGCCAATGAATAAGCAATATTTTTAATATGATGCAATACTATTCTATCCTAAAGAAGTAGAAACTTGAGCCATTTCTAGGTAAATGGATGTACCTTGAGAGCATACTCTTAAGTGAAATAAATCAGACACATATGTTTAAATGTCACATTGTTTTCTCTGGTATCAGAAACTGAAAGAGTAAATAAGGACTAAAGTGTATAATAGATACTGGGAAATAGGAAGAAATGAGAGGGCAATAAGGGGACAATGATGGGGGGGAAAGAAAAAGAACAGAAAGAAAAACAGAGACAAAGCTTTTGTAGGAGGAAAAAGAAGGGGAGAGGGTTGAAGGAAAAGAAGAATCCAGGTAAATTATGTACAGGTACAAATTCCCTATGATGAATGTAATCATTATGTACATCTAAAGTGTACCAATAAAATTTTTAAAAACTAAAACACAAAAATTTTTAATAGAAAACCATTTCTAAAGAGACAACTTAATCTTAGTACAGACCTAATTTTCCCAACTTGCCCATCTTTTCTTTTCCTGCAATTTTTATTCCACTCCTAAAGTACAGCAGGTGGTGCATGAGAACACTGGTCTCTATTCACAGCCTTCGGCACCATGATTAGCAAGAGGGATAAAAGTATGAAGCCTACACACAATGCCAAGGAGATACCAGAGTGTTCCCAGAGAAGGCTACATATGTGCCTGGAGAGACTGCCTGCCTTAAGCTGTTGTGAGAACAGTGCAATCAGAGTTTCAGATAAGAGCAAAAAGCCCATACACAACAAAAATCATCACAAAGGATTTTTCCAGTACTAAATATGGAGCTATACTGACAGACAAAGCCCTTTACACAGAAAGCTTTCTTAGAAAACTCTACTTTATCAATCTCGAAAACAAGTTTTTAATTCCAAAACTGATAGTGATTCAAAATTAAATCTCCACCACTTAGTGATGCACTAAAAATTCTTAAAGAAATATTTACCCAAATTCTTATTTCCTTTTAGAACTAAAATGCTTGATGACCATTTTATATCTTTGTTCAAACACTAAGCAGACAAGGAGCTGCAGAGGAGACAAGAGAAATGCCAGGGAAAGAGGGGGCACAGCTAGCAAGAAACTGGGAAAATTGAAGGAAGGAAAGATCCAGCTCAAAAGCTGTTCTAATTATTTATCAGAAAGGGCAGAATTCCAAGTACTTTCTAATCATCATACCTTTTCTCCTATGTCAAAGAGAAGAACTCAAATTCAGGGCAAATTAATCTGGAATACTAAATTCAACCCATCTAAGTCTTTTTATGTACAACCAACACACACAAACACATGATAACAGAGATAGCACCTAACTACCCAGGATGGAAAGTGGATGGACCCAGCAAGTACCCCGCAGTCACAACTCGGCAGGCTGTAGCAAGGAATCTGGAGCTGAGGCTGGGTTGGCTTTACAGCCAAAGCCATACAAAATGCTACCATCAAAAGTTGCTTCTCACTTTCAGTTAGGAGGTTGATAGTTCAAAGGCCAGTCTTAGACTATTTTCTTTTTTTCCTTTCTCCTGCTGGTATTTTCATGAATGAGCTCCTAACTCACGTTTTTTAATGTTGGTGAACATGGCTTGCAGCTTTTATAAGGAAGGGCTGAAATCTAAAAGGATCTAAGAATCACAGAAAGCAAATATTTTTGCTTGGTTTTGCTTTTTTAGTCACAGCACTATCTGCCTTGTCTACACCACTGGGTATGTGACTGTGTCTTTGTATCACAGAGAAGGTGAACTAAACAGGTTGGAAAAAGTCTGAGTCCAGCTCTGCCATGTCCCTTAAGTGTTTTTTCTTCCCCATTTAGGCTCATTTGAAAAACAAGGGTAGTCAGATCTGCTCTATGTACTTGCTATTGTAAACATGAAGCTTAAGCAATGTCCTTAAAAATAAATATTGCAAACTACACAATGCTATCAAAGAGCACACTCTTATCAGTCTTTCCAAAGACTAGGTTTTGAAAGTATAAATAGTTCTAGGGTTGAGAGACTTAAAGAATATTTTTGTACTGTACTACAGGAAAATATTTTGCCTGCTTTAAATAAAAGAAATTTAAATCAGAAAATCAGGGGTTAGATGTTACAGAAATCATATGGGTACCGGAGGGAGAAGGGAATGAAGTAATCTCCCAATTAAAACTACTGAAGCCAGAGCCAAAAGTGCTAACATGGAAGCTCACTTGATGCAGTGTGTACACCAGCCCTGCAATCCAGCTCAGCTTTCTAAAGCACCTGAAGGCACATCACAGCAAAGCATCCATCTACTGAACACTCCCTAGCATTTTTGCCAGCATGGTGAAAGGCCTGAAATTGGAAGCCAGTGCTGTGCTGGCATGACGAATGAGCAGTGACAGCTCTGCAACTCTACAGCTCAATCTCGCAGGACGGTCTGCAAATTCACATTCAGAAGGCAGGTCACTGGAGCTTGGAGTCAGTCAAGTGCCTCGTTTGACAGAGGGAAACTGAACTGAAGCCTAGTAACCTGGGCAAAATGCCTCCCCAAGGAAAGTAGCATCCAAGTTTTGCTGGGTAGTCTGGACTCACTCTGCACCTGGTACACACTCCATTAGCTCATAACGCTGCTTCTACCCAATCAAGAGCCCTAATGTTTTCCCACTTGCCAGAATGTACAAATATCACAAATTATTTTTGATAATTTTTCTCTTCTTAGATTGATAAAAATCTATCCTTTTATTGGGCAAATTACTTTCCAAACATTTCAGGTGCTTTAAAAAAAAAAAAAAACCATTGTGAATCATCTTGAATTGGAAATAAGTAAATCAAGTAATTTATTATGCTTCTTCCTAACATGTACAGAGCTCTTTATGGCTTTTCTTGAGCTTTCCCTCGTTTGAACCTCACAATAACTTTGTGACACAAAAATGCCAGAATCACCACCCAAAAAGGTGGAATTCTAGAGGGCGCTGAATAATTCAGCTGCTGCCAGAGCAGAGTAGAACTCAGGTCTTCCAAATACAATCTTGGACCTTCTTTCTCACTTTATTCATGCAAATTAAGAATTTATAATGCACTATGCAAAATGAGGAGCAAAAGATATAATGGAGAGTTCAGGTTTCTAGAACGCTAACATTTCCTAGACATGCATACACACACAGAGGTTTCAAAGACATAAGAAATTTGGGAATCAGACTTGCATTTGAGACCAGATTCCACTGCTTATGCCAAGTCATTTTACCTCTTCAAACCAGTGTCCCCATCTGACACAACTGACACAAGGATAATAGCAGATGAAAGAAAGTGAGCACAGAGCCTGGTTAAGGATGACAATCTCCTACAGATTAGCTATTTTTGTTAACATGAATGTCTCACAACAAAGCCACTGTCAGAACAAAGTATGGCAATAGCCTTGCAGCGATCGAGGACGGCAGTGCTTGAAAGAACTGAGACTCCTAGAATGGCTCTAATGTGAGCCTGGTTCTTACCAAGCAATGCTTCTTTGCTGTCCTTCTTTTCATCTGTCCATCCGTGTAGTTACATAGTACCTACTGTGAGCACAGCACTTCACAAAATGAGTCTCAGCAGGCCTCCCCTGAGTGAAAGGCTTTCCTAGGGTGCTTACAATATGAGCTCATTCATAAAAGTTAAACTCACACAACTTTTCAGATTTGTAGTGCTGAGTGAAATGAGGAGTATTCTGTTCCTAGCTAGAATAAACTGCTGAACAGAAATATACTGATATGATTGATCTCCACAAAATGACCTTTTGTAACAAATCAAGCAGCCCTTCCCAGGCCACAGCACTGCAGCTTTCCGAGTGAGCACTTCCTCTCCACAGCAGAGGCCGGCTTGAGCATCTAGAGACACCAATCGTGTCTGATTGCACCTTTCATCTAAAGGAAACATTTACCTTCTTGAACACTTGCACACAGGCAATGTTTCCCTGTCAAAAGTGTAAGGACCCTATACCTGGCACTATGATTTCAACTTATTCTCCACTTGCTCTCTCACCTGATCTGTTCCTAGGAGCCATGTGATCTCATCTGCATAAAGCAGACACGTGGCCGAGGTTGGCTGGCCTGTGAACTAGCTTAAACAAATTTCCCATTTGCTACAAGAACATCTGCCAATGGCACTTGCAACTATAGGGCTTACCCTAGGTTAACTCATGGATTACAGTCCCAACCTTATGCCAAAGTATGCCATAAAATAGCTCGTTTTTATCATCATTTCTGCATTACTCTAGTATATTGATAGTCCTTAGAAACAAAAGACATCATTCTATTTATAGCATTCTACTTTTAACAGTGGCATTGCCATTTACAAAATGTTCTTCAATACTGAAAATTAGGTGAATGCTGGCGATGAGTCCTGTTTTTCTAAATGGGAAATGGCTTGCTGTCTGTCTTTAATATCATAGTTACTGTGTTACCCAGCTTCTTATGGCGACAAACACATTGGATAATCAGCTTCTACAGAAAACAGCTTTATTTTGCCTTACAGTTTTAGACGTTTCTGTCCAGAATCAGGTGGGACTCTTGCTTTAGGGCTGCAGTACCACATTATAGCAGAAGCATGTACAGAGAAAAATGGCTCAACTCATGGCCAGGAAGTAAAGAGGAAGAGGAGGCCCAGGTCCTATTAACCCCTTCAAGCCATGACCCCAACACCTGGAGACATCCTAGTCCAAACAGCATCATGGTAGGTACCAAACCTTTATCTTATGGATCCAAACACAGCAGCCACACAATACAGTCACTAGGCAAGATCACTTTAAGATGACTTTGGGTATGTAGTTCAAATCAATCCCTTGCACAGCAAATCTTAAGATGAAGAGGCTGACTCTTCATTCCCCATGTGGACATCTAACAATGTCCTTAATCTTCTGCAGAAGGAAAACCACCATTTTTCAAAAAACTGGAAACAACCCAAATGCCCATCAACTGAGGAATGGATTATAAGGTGGTTTTTATAAATACAGTGGAGTACTTTCAACCATAAAGAAGGACTAACTTGAGACATTTCTAGGCAAATGTATATAACTTGATAGTGTGTTCTTTAGCGAAATAAATCAGCCACATGTGTAAATATCACACGGATTCTCTGCTGTGAGAAACTGAAAATATAAATAAGGTCCAAAGTGTACAATACATATTGTGAAATAAGAAGAAATGGCTCAAAAGAAAGGTAAACTAGGGAAGGGGGAGGGGGAAAGAAAGGAAAAAGAAAAAAAACAACAAAAGAAGGGAAGTACAGCTTTGTAAAAAAAAAAGAAGGGGAAGAGGGATGGATGGGAGGGGATTGGGGAAAAAAGAGAAATCAAGATATATCATATACAGGTATAAATTCTCTATGATGACTATCATCATTATGTGTATCTAAATTGTACCAATAAACTTAATTTTTTTTTAAAGGCAAGCTACTTCTTTTTCATGTCTTTTTGAGACAAGGTCTCACTGTCCACAGGCTGGACTTGAGCTCACTTTGTAGCTCCGGCTGTACTTGAACTTGGAATGATCCTCCTGTTTCAGCCTCCCTAGTCCTGGGGTTACAGGCATGTGCCATCACACCCAGCTTAGACAAGCTGCTTTTAACTGGCCCACTGAACAGTTCTCCTATGAATAGAAGGGCCCCTTTAAAAACAGAAGTAGAGCCAAGTCCTTGAGTTTGTGATGTTCTTCAACTAGGTTTCTGAGATGGGATAGGACCTTCTTTCTCATCTGAAATGTGAAGCAAAGATACTGAACAAAAGCAACCTTTTCAGTCATGAGAGATAACGCAGTCACTATGACGCAAAATTATAACACTTACATTTTTAAGTCTTCTAGAAATTGAGATAAAGAGGAAGTGACAAAAAATCCAGCTAGCAGCAGTATCACATAAAAGAGAAACACCTGTTTCTTAGAAGACTCCAATCCATAAAGAGGCCCCTCTTATCTGAAGAAACACAAAAGTTCCCATTATACTGTCCAAAGGCAATATCCTCAACTACATAGCTGAAAAAATGTATATTTGGATTTCTTTTTTCTTTTCTTTCTTTTTTTCTTTTTTGTATTTTATGGAAAGATCTACAGAGTGTTCAGGGTTTCACTAGTAGATCGGACTCATAGTGATCCACCTGTTTACAGCCTCCCCAGAGCTGGGATTACAGGTGCACACCACCACGCCGAGTCTCAGATGTGGATTTTTTGATGGTGTTGTACATTACAATTCACTATAAAAATCAGAAGCCTGACACTGAGGTCTGATGCTGGATTTTGTGAGGGGCTAACAGACATGGTATGTGTGGTACAGTGGAAAAATACATTAACTATTTAAAATATTTTTAAAATTAATTACAGTAAAAGACATATTGCCATTAATGATCCTCAAAATATTCCCACTCCCTTCAAACATACTATTGTAGTCAGAATTTGAAAGGGAAGTAATACAGGACACATAATTTATAGGATTATTTTATAATATTAACCCAAAGAGTGAAATATGAAAAAGTACAGGAAATCTGTCCATACACCAAAGACCCAAAAGCCCATGACAATGCCCCCTACAAGTCTAACTGGAGGCCTAGTGACCACAACATCTCATGCAAATTTGTTTCACAAATCTGTGTTGGGAATGTCCAAAAGTCATCAGAGGAAGCTAGTAATCTGTGCCAGTGGGATGAAAGATTTATGCCAGTAGGTTGAAGAATCTGCACTGGAGCCATGAAGCAACACTCACAGTAAGAAACAGAGCTCCCTCAAAAGGTACCACAGCCATCCTCAACAACAAGGTGTCGAGCTTCTCTGACAGTAAGAACAACAGAGTCCATATCACGAAAGCCAGCATGACAAATTTCTCCAGAACCAATGGCCCCAACCCTTCCTGTCCAGTTCTCCTTTTATGTTGTTGGCAACAATCCTTAGGTGGGCCTTCCACACCCAGCACCACACTGACTTACTTCAGCTGGGTGTTACAAGTTGAGCACCAGTTGTCAATCCACCACACATAATCATCCATTGTTCCACTGTTCTTGCCACTTTTTAAAAAAGATTTATTTATATTATTTGGTACAGGGTCTCACCATGCAGCTTGGACTCATAGTGATCCTCCTGTCTCAGCCTCACTAAAGTGGGGATTATAGATGTGTGTCACCACGCCCGGTTTCCATGGCCAGCATGGCTCAGGGCCAGCACTACATGTGGTACCAGGGATCGAACCCGGGTCCTTGCACTTGCCAGGCAGGTGCTTAGACTGCTGTGCTATCTCTCCAGTCCCTCATTCCATTTTCTGAGCAGTCATGGAAGTCATCTTTCATGTCTTTAGTTTGCTGCCTTGATGCTCTGAATGGACTAAAAATATTTACCTTTCATGGTCATTCATACAAACTTTTTATTCTTATTAGTACATTTGTAGCACATAATAATTATACTCATCATGGTGAGGTGATACATACACATAATACATACATTCTTTTTACAGCTCCTTTCCACCTCTCCCTCCTCTCTCTC
>NDGM011085084.1:0-12209 GCA_002564305.1 Octomys mimax | reverse complement strand
GCTGTTCCTTTCTCATTAAAATTAATTTGAAAAATCCATTTAAAAAAATAAAGAAACTTTTGGGGCTAGGAGGATAGCTCAGTGGTCTAAGCACTGGCCCCAAAACCCCAGGCATGCCATGCTGGCCAACCAAACCAGGCATGGTAGCACATCCCTATAATCCCAGCACTGAGGAGGCTGAGACAGGAGGATCACTACAAGTCCAAGCTGCATAGCCAGACCCCCATGCCAAATAAATTAATAAACAAAAGATAAAAAATAAAAAGTAAAATAAGCTTCTATTTTTAAAAAAAAAAAAAAGAAAGTTTTATTAACAGTGTTAAGGCAATAAAATCACCTCATCTGTCATTTTTGAGCTTGACTTTTTCCAAGGGGTAGCATAGCTCTGGTTCTGAGTGGCTCCCAGCCTAATTCAGAAGTTCCTTCCTCCCCATGGGAGAACCGGCCACCACCACCACAGAGCCCCATTGGACCCACTGATGTGGCAGGAAAAGAGCCTGGCTGTGACTTAAGAGCCAGAAGTCAAGTCTAAGGTAAATTCTATAGTTTCTCTGGGTCTATGAAAATTTACCTATGAAATGATGGGTCAAGATTAACTGCATAAGGATGCATATACTCAAGGATGTTCCTTGTAGTATTGCTTTATTACACAGAAATTTGGAACCAATCCAAATGGTCAACAATAAGGGCTTGGCTGCATGAGTTATGGCATGTTCGTCGTGCAGATGGCTTTGTGGCCATTAAAACTTACGATGTAGAACTATTTTACTGATGCATAAAGATGTGTATGATATATTAAGCTTCAAAGGCAGATTATATAACATGATCTCTGTTAAAGCATATATGTAAGAGAAACACAGATTATACAAATGTTTATCTCCAACTCTAAACAAAGCTGATGAATGAGTTTGTCATAGACTGCTTTATCTGTGTCTTCGAAGTTTTCTAGAATAAACACTTATCATAGGTAAAAGTTTAAAGCATATTTTTATGTACAAAGGTTTCTCCAATGCTTTTGTCCTACCACCTCTATTTAGACTAATTATTTTGATTTTTCTGCAGGAATGCTTATGATAGAGATACTATTCACTAGATGTCATTTTACTTTCCATAAAGTAATGTGGGCATGCAGGTTGTAGTATCACCCCTAAAAACTCTTCAGTCTAGAGTCAGAAATTTGGACTCAACCAGCACAGCTTCAGGAATTTTCCTCGATGCCCCAAGTTCCCTCCCATTTGCCCATTTTGCAAAGTTTAGTGATCTGCCTGCCCCACTGAACTCAGGGTGTGAATGTCTATCGAATGAAATTATTTTTATTGCCACCCTCTTAAATTTGAAAAGGAGACCCAAATGGGAAGCGACTCTTACAGTTGTGTGCATCAGGAATAAAACGTTTTCTGTTAAACACTACAAAACACTTCTGGGTCACCGGTACTTACACACTGATTGGACAAATGTTTATAAAAGTCCTGTGGTAAAGCGGTGAGGCTCCACACCAGGTCTTGGAGATGCAATGAGAACAATGTTGGCACTGTCTGTGCCTTAAGTCCACTAGTGGGTCATTTCCTAATCACTGACACAAGGGTCAGAACTGGAACAGACTGATTCTAATGGCAGCGTTTGAAGGTATTAGAACCTAAGCCAGGTATGCCAACCTATCAATGCTGCCATTTCTAAAAGTGCCAGATGAGTACCAATACCTGTTTCATTTTTTTCTTTTCTGCATTAAGTACAGGGTCTACAGGGTCTCACTAAGTAGATCGGACTTGTAGTGATTCTCCTGTTTTCAGGAGAAATCCCCAAATCCTATGATTTCAAATGCACACCACCACACCCAGTCTCAATCGCCATCTCACCACATCCCACGGGCAGGGGCCAGCACGGAAGGCCAGGGATCGAACTCCGGCCCCTGCACTCTACCTAAGCAGTTGCTTTAGTCCGCTGAGCTATCTTGCCAGCCCAACAATACCCATTTTATAAGTCTAGGCTAAAGATAAATTGTGTACACCAGGGTCCAGCCCTCGGTGGGCCCTCCACAGCCATAGCCTTGCCATGTTCATTATAAACCCAATAGCTTGCTGATTTAATTACCAATAAATAAAATACCCTTAGCAGATTTTTTTCTTGGAGTCATTTGATAGCAAATTTTATTTCAACAGGCACACTTCGATTTTTGATCAATGTCACATCTTCCACTAATGAGGAGATGTTTTCTCTAGTTCTCTGCCAGAATCTAGCATCTTGAGAGCGGCTTAAGTTGTTCTCACTCAATTTTCACCCTTTGATTTTCTTCCTAGAGTCTCCTTGGTTTCTTTTGTCTTTTGAGGCAATCTTGGGTGTCTAGATTTCAAATTCTTGGCTTCTGTTTGAAAAGGAGAAACAAAAAAATTTTCTTTTGAAGAATATTATTTCTTTTCTCAGTGGTGAAAACAGAAAACAAGTAGAAGTGGACGCAGGTGCACAGGGAGACGCTGACCATATCCGGAACTCCGGTCGTCTCTCAAAGAACATCTGCAGCGCCCGCACCCAGCTTGCGGCCACCTGTCGCCCCTCTGGGGTCTTCCGACCTGATCGCAAGCTGGAGAGGGCCACCTGCCCCTTCACGGACCACTCCCAACCGACACACCCGTGTCACAACACAGTCACAGGAAGCAGCACATCCTAATCCAATAATCCTCTTCCTTTTCAGAAGCAGCCTAGACACACAGAGAAGAGCGCTTGCCACCCGGAGAAGCCAGGAGCGCCCAAGCTGTGCTCCCCCTGCTCCAGCTTGGAGAACTTTATGCCACAGCCGAACTATGTAACTGCGACCGCGCTTCCTTGTGGCTGCAACGCCACCTAGCGGCCAGGTGAGCCAGGGCGTGCACGCATCCTCTCTGCAGAAGTGACTTCTACCCGCTGACTCTTCAGCTCCTTCCAGAGGGAAGCAGAAGGGGCTGGCTGCACATGACAGCCCGAATTAGGAATCATCAGGGTTCTATCGCTTTCAAACTATTCCCTGATTATAATCACACCCAGATCACCCAGAAGAGACAAAAGAGGACAAAAAATTCTTGCCAACTTTAGGTTTTCATGCCCAAATGCATCCTCATACAAATTCACAATTGTGCACAAATATTTAGTCTAAATCCAGGCAACCCTGCACGCTGTGACGTCTTCAAGGCCAGCAATTATATAAATAAAATTATCCTCAAGGAAAGCGGGAGATGAAAACCAGGCCCTGAAGATCTGTGATGAGGTCCCTCCTGTCTCTCTTCCACAATGGCTCCGCGGCTGCTGACACTCTCAGACACTCACGATGGAACTGCGCCTTCATCCTGCTCCGAGCAGCCACCAGCAGGCATGTGCCTTGTAGAGATGACAGTTTAAGTAATGCAATGTTTAGGACCTAACCTGAGGGTACACAACCTAATTCCATTCATTTTTAAACCCAAATTATTCCAGTTAATAGCCTGGTGCAGCTCGGAACAGAATGTGTGTGTTGCCGCTAAATATTCCGTATTAAAAATAGTTTTGATGGGATATGCTTTTTTAATTAAAAGTTTAATGTACATTAACATTTTTAGATGAAAAACTGACAATCCGAGAACAGTTCTAAATTCTCCTTTGATTATTTTTCCAGCGCATTGAAGGCATGATGAAGCTACATAAATAGGCTAGTGCTGAGGTTCTTTGAGATTCGTTTCTCCTACCACATGCCCTTCTTTCAAACTCTCCAGTGGTTTTCTAGTACAGAAATTGATCATGCACCAACTTCTGGCTGGGATCCCAAGTGACAAGCATCTGCCTCAGTCTCTGACCCATACATAGCTCCTGCTCAGGCCAACTTACTCCCTCTGCCCCCCCCCACCAAGAGCCACACAGACCCCAGCTTAAGGGCCAAGTGGATGCTCCCAGGCCACACCATCTGCAGCCTCCAGCACCGCAGCCACCACCTGGCAGGTCCTCGGACTGACCCTTGCTGTTGGCCTATGGAAGAACTGCAAGATGGCTTGGCCCACTCAACCTGCTATAACAGACCACCTTAGACGCAACACAAACAGAGCTCTCATGGCACCTGAGTGCGGGAAGCCAGAGACAGGTGCCGCCAGGTGTGGTGTCCAGTGAGAGGCGCATCTACGCCCTCAGCACCTCTGCCTGCGGCCACGCATGATAAAAAAAAAAAAAAAAAAGCAAGCTGTCTAGGCCTAGTACAGAGCCGCAAATCCCACCCCTGAGGGCAGGCTCACATCTCAAAGGCTAGTGTTCCTGGAATTGGAAATTTAGCTGAAACACATAAACTTGGAGGCATTGCAGAGCCAGCAGCATACACACTCTAATCAAAGCACCGACTTGGGCGCAGCGAAAGGCGTAACAGAGAAGCCTGGCTCGGTACTACACGGCCGCAACCCCGGAAGAGGCTGAGACAAGAGGATCCCAAGGTCAAACCCAGCAGGGGAATTTCATATTTAGGAAGTGTTTGTCTCAAAATTTTAAAAATTAAAAAGACAAGTATGTAGCTCAGTGGACCTGGGTTCAATCTCTCCTTGAACAAAAAAAAAAAAAAAAAAAAAAAAGCTAACAAATGACATTCTGTCTTCAATTTTAATTTTAAATGAACAACAAATAATGTTTTTAACATAAGATGTCCCAAATATTGCAGAGGACATATTTATGCTTTTTCAAAAGTCATTTGCTGTTTGTCTGGAATTCGGGCTGGATGCAGGTTTGCCCTTCCAGCTCTCGCAGGTCCCTCTGGAGGGGCGCAGAGCGATGGTCTTGTGCGCACAGCCCTGCCCCAGGCTGCCTCCCTCTGCCTCAGATGAAGGCCCACGCGGCGCTCTCTGCAGACAGCCCAGCGAGGGCTGCGCAGCCGGAGACCCGGCGGGGGCCGCCTTGTCTGTTACTGACCCGCGGCACCATCGCACTTCTGTCCTCTCTGTAGTGACCCCTCACTAACAGCACATGGCGCTGCTTAGGACGGAAGCAATGCAGAGACCCCGACAAAAGCATTTTTAACTGGGATGAGGAAAAGGACAAAGGAAAGAAGGGGAAAGAGTTTGGATAATTGTATTGCTGATTTCTGCTGGTCTTTGGAAAGGAGTAGTTAATGCTTAACTTATTTTCTTTTTATTCTCATTTTTTTCTTTTCTTTTTAATTTATCACAACTTTTTTTGTTGTGATTGTTTTAGGTTTTTTTTTAAACCAATTTTGCAGGTTTATATTTGGTAACCTAAACAACTAATTTAAAGATAACATCATGCAATAGAGAAACCATTGTTGAATTCCTGTTACTTTATTTAATGAAATTTTGCATCATTTGACATGCTTTTTTTTTTACTTTTTTTATTCTTTAAAAAATAAAAAAATCATTTTTTAAAATTTATTTATTTGGTGCAGGGTCTTACTATGCAGCTTGGACTCAGTGATCCTCCTGTTTTCAGCCTCCCCAGTGCTGGGATTACAGGCATGCATCACCATGCTTGGTCTCGGTGGCCAGCTCAGCACAACCAGGAGCAAGGCAACTGTGGCGCATGGTGCTGGGGATCAAACCCTGGTCCCTGCGCTTGCCAGGTAGGTGCTTAGACTGTCGAGCTAGTTCCCCAGCCCCCCAAAAAATCATTTTTAAAGAAATAAATCTAAGGAAGAAAGTCAAGTAAACAGTAGTGCCACTGCTGCTCAGATCAACCAGTATCATAGTAGTAGCTCCAAAAGGACCGAAGTTCATTTAAAAAAATGACCTAATGTGGCAGTAAGCAAACGAGGGCCCAAAGCCCAAATTAGGCCTACTTCCTGTTATTGTGAATAAAGTTTTAGTGGGACACAGGCCCACCACTCATTTATGTGCTATGACACACTTATNCTTCATTTCCAACAGACCACATGGCTCACAAAACACAAAGTATTAACTCTCTAGCCTTTCAAATGCAAAGGGAAAAGAGAGACAGAAAGAAGGAAGAAAGAAAGACAGAGAAAGAGAGGGGAGGGAAGGAAAAAAGAAGGAAGGAAAGAAGAAGGATAAGAAGAAAGGAAAGGAAGGAAGAGAGAAAGGTTTACTAGCCTTTGGACTAAAGCACCACCAATCCTCATTGGACACAGTCTAGTGAAATGTGAAAGCAAAAATTTATTTATTTATTTATTTATTTTCTTATTTTTTATTTTTTGGTACTGGGGGTCTAACTTGTCATGAAGAAGATGTTTTCAGACAGAGTGAAAATACGGCTCAAGAATGTCTCAAGCCGACCGACTCCTCCATTTCCACCTTACATTCTTTTTATTAACCTCTCTCAAGTGCCTGGCTGTCCCTGAGCCTTCCATCTCTCATTCTCCTGCTTTAAGATTCAGAATCCAATCCGCCTCTTTGAGTATACCTTCCCTTATTAACTCAGACCCACCTACACCCTGAACCCCAGGATGACGCGGACAGATCTCGGATTGTGTTCTCTTCAAAAGCGAGGACAATCTGTTCTCAGAGAACTGTGACCATATAAGGCTAAGTGCTTTTAATAACCCCAAGTCAATGCTTTAGGTATGGAATATGTTAAAGTTAACATAAATAGGTAACAGTAACTCCTATAGTCGTGCACAAATTACTTCTAAAACAGGGGTTCAGCTCTGGAAATAGAGCTTTAATCAGTTGCAAACATCTGAGTAAGCTGAATTGTTCCCACTACGACAGCACCCTCAAGCACGACGGAGTGCGACACTACAGGCCAGCAGTCCCACAGCCTCCTGACCAATTCGCTAAGATGAGAATATGTACACAGCTCAGCTCCAAAACAAAATTTAAATATAGCCCTGTTGTGCTCTTACAGATATTGAACAGTTCTAGACATTTTCTCAACCCCTGGGAAACATAAAGCCTAACAAAGCTTGTTGCCTTGTTGGCTTGTAGACCCCTGCATGTCTTGCAAGTGCCACTCTCACTCCCTAGTCATCACCATGGACTTGGTGACAAATCAGTGACCTGACTGCCACCAGACCAGAGCCCATGCTAGCCTTGCTTTCTGCAATGCGCGACTCCTGGGAGACCCGTGGTAGGGCTGCCAGATGGCCAGTACCTTCAGATCTACATCTTTGCTAAAAGAAGAGTGAAACTCAGGAAAATAGGGCCACGTAGGAGAAAGTTAGAAAAATTAAGTTTAACAATGTGAAAAATTAAGTTAGTATTTCTCACTAATCCAAGAAGCACTATGTGTAACCGAGTTTGTTGACAAGTTGTGACCACAAAGGCAAGATACTGAGCCCCACTGGAGGTGGAAGGGGGTGGCATTCTATGACAGGTAGGCTTTCTTTTGTATGTTTTCTCCCTGTTTCAGGTAGTTATACTTTCTTCTTACTGCCAGTGTGCTTTTTTTTCTGTTAGGAAGCAAAGAGTATCCACCATGTGTGTATTCAGATGAGTAAGACAGTTACCTGCCCAGCCTCTGTTCTCTTAGAGGTTATAAAGTCATCACTCCAAGTGTTAAGGGAACGGACAACAAGTACAACAGGCCAGAGAAAAGCCAAGGACTCCTCAGACTGTGCACAACTCCAGGTTGTCTCAATGGAAATGAGCATGCCCAGCTACAGGCACCCAGACTGACAGCTGTCAGAGTGAAGATGAAATGCCCACAGTGACTGTTTCTTGTTTCTAGCACCTTCCATGGAATGTAGCCTCTCCCTTTGATAATGTAACAATGTATTATTTCAAACTGTCTGGCATATGTATAACACTAAAGAACCTGGGGCGGGGGGGATGGGAAGCTTAGCCAGGTGTAGCTATAGTCCCAGCATTTGGGAGGCTGCGGCAGAAGATTACTGCATGTCTGAGGCCAGTCTGGGATACACAGTGAGATCAAGGTCACCCTGTGTTACATAGCAAGATCAAGAAGAAGAAGAAGGAGAAGAAGGAGAAAGAGAAGGAGAAGAAGAAGGAGAAGAAAAGAAAGAAGATGAGGAGGAAGAGGAGGAGGAAGAGGAGGAGGAAGGGGAGGAAGAGGAGGAAGAAGAGGAGGAGGAGGAGGAAGAGGAAGAGGAGGAAGGGGAAGGGATAGGAAACTTCTACTTTGATTCTTAAAATTATTTATACCTTGGCTTTCTCATGTAAGAAAAACCATGCAATACTTAAGCTTGTCTGTCTGATTTGTATGGCCTAACATTATGGTCTCAGGGTGCACTGTTTCTCTTCCTTCTTCATGGCAGAGTAATACTCCGTTGTATACAAACACCACATCTGCTTTGTCCAGTCATCAGGGTGACAGATCTTTTGCAAACAAAAAAGGTATCTAGAAATGGAGGAATGAGGACAAAAGGAAGAAGCAGTCAGAAGAATTCAGATGTGTTGTGTACATGGGCCATCTCCTCAGGATCAATATCATTGCTACATACTGCAAATATGTACTCATAAAAAGTTTTTTTTTAATGATCTGCCTTTCTGTGAGAGTTTTTCAGCCCATATACACTCAGGACTAATTTTTGGGGGGTGAATACTGTTTAGACAGCCTCAGTATTAGGCCAAAGAAGAGTGAAAATACTATGAATAGGCAATGTGGACAAGCTTTTTAAAATAATCACTAAGTAATAGAGAAGTAGAGGTGCCAACATACTGTGTGTCCCAATATCTACCCCAGTTAGAGCAGCACAGTCCCAAGGAAGATGTGCTATAAAAAGCACAATTTGAGTATCATCACTCATCATTCAATATAGTTTTTCAACCCTTTCAAAATTACATTGAAAAATCTATATAATATGTGCTTAGATTAATGAACTGTTTGAATCTGAATCAATAAGCACTAAAGGCTCCGTGCTGTTGACACCTGCTGGGAACATCTAGAAGGGTGCTTCATAGAGGGCAGAGCCATTTGGTCCTTTGGGACTACGAGGCTTCACCTTAATACCCAAGCAATCTAGTATATGACCTCGGCACATAAATTTGCTGAGAGCAGGTAAATAGTCTAAATCTAAATTCTCCCTGATAATGCATATAACTACAGTATCAATCACCAATTAACACATTGATTTAAACCTTTGTGGAATTACGGGATTAAGACTATAAATGATCATCCTGTCATTATCCAGGTAGTCAATGCCCCTTTAGTTTGGCAGAGAAGCCCACAGAGGGCAGCTTCCCACCTGTCTGATTGCTTTTAGGGAGAAAAACTCTGATGGTCCCAGACCATGGACGATGCCTTACAGTAGCACCAAGCACAATTACTGTCTCAATAACTGGACCACAATGACATGCATTAGCAAGCATTTACCCGTGATATAATGACAAAGACTTGGAGAATCTTCATCAAATCTTAACATTTTTGTAGAAGCAGAGCTTTGTAAAACCCCTCCTCTAGCTTAGATTATTATTATTATTTAATTTGCTGCAGTGAGTAGGGTATAATTTATCCACCATGACACAGTTCCATAAATAGACAAAGATATATGATGGAAATTTTTCTCTACTTTAGACAAGTATAATAATTAATGTTAGTTGTTTCTTATTCCTACATAAAATCTCCCATTAAAAATGCTAATAGGTTCTTCAGTAAGCCCACAAAGTCATGGGGGGAAAGATACAAGGTAAATCGCTGCATAGCACACATACATATGCAAAAGAAGTTAAAAATAATAAATCAACATGGCAAATATAATGAAGCTTGCTGTCCAACAGTAAAACCTGTCAAAATGAGGTTTCACTATTAAGACCTTTCTATCCAACTGTTCAGCTGAATAAAATCATCCCTATCACTTGTACGCTTTCGTGAAGAGAATTTACATCTTGGGTCAGATTGCTGGGATGTGGAATTCCTAATTCCTTTCTCTTGTATTACTTTCTGAATAATTATTGACTCTCCACAGAAAATGAAAGTTGACTGAGGTTAGCGATGAAATAATGAGCTTTTACCAAAAAAACTACTCCATGCTGTTTTATTTAACAGTAAATATTTTGAAAAGGAATGCTTAGACATCTGAAAAATAAAGATTTTACTAATTTGTGCTCCCTGGCCATTGTTTGCCCAGGAGGATAAGTAACATAGGCAGAAATATGATTTAACATTGAAATAAAGGAGACTATCTGGGATCAGTTAACTTCAGACCCCATTCTTATTTCTCTAGAAAGATAAAGTCCTTAACAGGATGTTTCCTAATTCCAGAACACAGAATATTGACACTGTGATTACTTTTAGACATAATAACTAATTATTCAGAAAAAGTAGGAAAACAAACAAATCCAACTCCTCCTCTAAAGTCCTTAATTTAAAGGGAGAGAAAAATATGGCCTCTAGAGTCCTTAATTTAAAGGGAGAGAAAAATATGGCTTCTTAGGGTGGAAAGTCCCCAGTGCCATTTAAAAATGAAAGGAACATTTCAAATAAACTTCAATCGCCCTGACAACACATGAACAAAACAGCAGCTGTATGCCAACTTCTCCCGGAAACAACCGCCATGAAATGACGGCGGCTTTCGGCTCCTGTAACCCAGCCCCACGCAACTCTGGGGGGGCGGTGTCAGCAACCACTCAATAAAAAGGAAAACTGAAAATAGTCCAAAACTGGCTCCTAATAGCAATAATGTATAGTTCTGTGGTCATTACCGGTCAGATAATAACCGGCAGTGACCTTAAAACCATGCATTATGGCTTAAGCATGGTCTAGTGCGCGCTGCAGATGCGCGGCTGAGAAATAAGCAAGGCAATCTTGCCGTAAATGCTCAGACTGTTCCAGGACTGACTCGTTTGCATGGATTTTTCCCTTTCCAGTGTTATCACACCAGGAATCTTATAATGATCTGAAAAACTATGTGCCTTACAGTAATAATGCTATAGTGAAAAGATAAATACTCAGACTGATGTAATCGAAAACGTACTCAGAAAGCAGGCTCCTGTAGGCAGGGAAATATTTTTATAACACACAGACTGTGAGGGAACATTTTGACCTTTTTAGCCTCAACTGTCAGGAAAACAGCAAGGATCTCAGCTAACATCGTCTTCACCTCTCGAGCAATGTGTCAATCCTCCCATTTTGCAGCTTAGACAGTGAGGCACAGGCAAGCAAGGAAACCTACACAAGGGGACACAAGATGATGGAATGGAGACTTAAGAGTGCCTTTTCTGGGCACTCTTGGGGTCCCAAGAAAGGTAAATTTTGTTTCTGTTTTCTAACACCCTCCTCACAACTCCATTTGTATTTCTTTCCTGCCTCCTGTAAGCTGGAGGATTTTGCACATTAAAAGTATAAATATCCAGGTTGATCTCTAGAAGCTGAGAGGAGCATGCCCATTACTGGAAGCTGGGGAAGTGGTGGAAAGGGAGGGCTGGGGCTCAGTTGTCCGGTGGGGACTAAGTTCCAGAAGCAAGTCCTCTGGTGCTGATGCTCAGTAGGGGACCATAGTGTACTGTGTATTTCAAAGAAGCTAAGGGAAAGGCTTTCTCCACAAAGAAATGGTGTTTGAGGAAATCCATATGCTCACCCTGATTTGAGCATTACACAATGTAGACATGTATCAAAGCATCACATCAATGTATAAGTTGTGTGTCAATTAAAAATGTACAATTAAAATTCTTTTTCAAATGTACAAATACATTGTGGCATCCATAGTCATCTTTGAAATCTTTCTGTTGAGCAAATGGGGCTTTCACACAAAGTGATCTCTGCAAATGGATCTCTGGCCAAGACGGAAGAAGCCACGTGGTCTGGGAGAGACGCCTGATGGAAACCTGCGTGGACGTGCTATGCCTACGTTTGAGGAATGATTTTTACTGCTCTCTCTAGAATTACCCGCTCTCCGCAGAAGCCTACTGGTTATTTCTTGGCAAAACGATAGAGGCAGAGTACAGAAAATTGGGCACTTCCTAGAAAATGGATGAAATGAAATCAGTTAAAGCAAGCCTTTTGTGCCTGTGTGAAACACAAAGTGGGAGAACAGTAACACCTCCTCTGCCTGCCTCCTCCATTGACGCCTTTTAGCTCATTGCTCAGGAGGGGACACCTGTCCTGCTCCTCAGGATCACAGCGAATCACAGATCCTCACCTCCTCTCCACTGTTTGTGTCCTACAGCCAAGACTCAAATTCACCACATATGATTCTAGTGCTTACTATTCCTGGTTTTCTTGTTGTTGATGTTCTCATTCTCTCCTTGCAGCCTCTCATCCCATCATCGTCGTCATCTTCTTCTTCGTCTTCGTCTTCGTCTTCTTCTTCTTCTTCTTCTTCTTCTTCTTCTCCTCCTCCTCCTCCTCCTCCTCCTCCTCCT
>NDGM011085077.1:0-11228 GCA_002564305.1 Octomys mimax | reverse complement strand
ACCTCCAGTAACTGTGAGCTAAATAAGCCTTTCCTTCCTTCATTTTGAGTGTTGGGTATTTGTTCTAGCAATGAGAGAAGAGTAACCAAGACAATGTGCAATATATTTGGTACTGGATTTTTCTTTACATTTTTAACTACCACAGTTTCCTTAATGAACCATTACTTGGTAATTGCATTGAATGAGTTGGTGCGGTCTGTTAGGTTATTGACTTCTTACTCTAAAATTCCTGACGTAAGATGTGTCATGATAGTTTAATGGGTCTGATTTCAGATGCCCTCATGCCTTAGCTTTGTAAGAAAATTTGTCAATCAGGAACAAAGCAAGCAGTAAAGTAATTTGTAATTCTCATTGTAAGTTTCTAAATAAGAGAATAATTTTCCAAGAAGTATAATTATGGTTGCTGTGGTTAAGAGTTTAGTGACACCAAAAACAATTTAAAAGCTTGCAAAATTAAAATTAGGTCCCTGGATTTTTTTTCTCTAAACATGATTTTTTTTTCACAATCTATTCTGTGGATTCCAAATAGTTCTCTGATATGTCAGTACTTCAGATTTGAAAAATAATATTTTCTAGCTATGTGCACTTCCTGCTCTGTACAGTAATTACTAAAATGCAACCCGAAAATTACATGCAAAATGTGTCAAGGAAGAATTAATTTTGTGTCTTGATGTGCTGACAGAAAATATGCCTTTGGCCATCTTCTGTGAGACATTTTGCACTCTTTTGAGCCTTCTGTGAATCTGTCTGATGATGTACTCATGCAAATTACATTGTTTTATTTTGTGACTTATACAATTATTGTTCAGCTTAATCACACCCTCACCAGGAATTTTTTTCCCCACTGTTTATGTTCGCTAATGGATTTGCAGCTATCCCAAGGCTTTGGTCCTGGTCATTTGCCTGAGCATCTAAGCTTGTACTGAGCTGATAAATACTGTAGTTCATTTTACTCTCCAAAAAACCAACTATAAGAAAAACATGAGGCAGAGAGGCACAAAAGATGAGTTATTGCCTTAACTTGAGATAAAATTGGTGAAAAATTCACTCGCTTGCTTCCTAATCCTTGGCAAAAGGTGACAAAATAAGGCTTCTGGTGAGAGGGCTGCGCAGCATCAGGTAGGGAAGAGGGCAGGGCTACGAGGCAGTTGCGGAGTGTTGCTGATGCTTATCGTTTTCTTGGATCTCTTCAAAGTGTAATTTTGTTGCATATTATCAGTTTGACAAAAATCTAATGAAAATGTACATCTTGGTGTAATTATGGATTCCTTCCTACACCAGTGGCTATTCTTAATATTCCCAGTGTCATTGTTTCATATTACATTTTAATTTGTTAGTTCATCAGGAAGAACAGTGTTGTTCCTGAGCTTAGAAAGGATTACCGGTCATGACTCAGTAGGCTAACAAAGCTTTTGTTAAAAGGGGAACTCTAATGAAGAGAGAAGAAAGACTTTATTCCTTCTCGTTAAATTATTAGCAGAGATATTTCATGCAAGAGAGAAATAGGCTTTTTTCCTCATTGTGCTATACAATGTGCTTATTTTAAGCACCACCAAAAAGAAATACACAACACATAAATCTCCCAGAACAAGAAAAATCATCATTTAAGAATGTAACCGATACAGATACTGAAGCTCTGCTGTATTTTTAGAAATAATCTTTAGTAATTACTGTCACATGAGAGAATATGTTTAATAATACTCTTTTATTTTATTAAAAAACACAAAGTCATGTCTGGTAACTGGGAAAGAATTTAAACAAAATCATTAAATACAAACAGGTAATAACAAATCCTATAAGTATTCAGTTACTGTTTTCATATTTCAGGCTGTGTATCCAGATATCTGGAACAAAACACAATGTGATGCTGTCAATTGGTTATTTTTAAATTATCTTCCAGTTCAGTAGCATTAAATTAAGGAAGTTCCAGGGAAGCAGATATATTGATGACCAAACAATGAAATGATTGTGTATTTTGAGGACCCCTGGTTATTAAAGGTAGTATTTTCGAATTTAAAATGAGTTGATTTTGATATAACAATGGGACTTGATAGTATATTAATTGATCAGGTAAAAGTCCTGATGAACTTTTCCGGCTTTCTTTGACCTTCTACCTAAGTAATTCAGAGTTGGTTCATTGCAGATGTCCTTGCCCAAGGGACAGCATGGTGGAGTGGAAATATTGTTGGACATGGAGTTCACAGCAGAAAGATACATTTTTTGGATTGTCTACTAATTATGACCCTTTCAACAATCTTTTGAAGATGAAAATGTATTCCTTTGTCAATAAGCTATCAATTTTTTTGAGTAATCATTCAGGTGGCCTAAAGTTGTTAGGAATTCCAGAAAAAGATCATGTCAAGTGCCATTGAAATTACTGTCAACTTTAGCGCAAAGAAAGCTGTATCACAAAAGAGTAAATTACACCTTTTAAGACTTTAAGGGCTATATAAGATAGTATATTTTATGCCATCCAGGGGTCCTTTACTGACTGAGATACATATAACCATCTCACACATACATGTACATCCTTGTATGCAAAGATATATACTGTGACAGTAGGCTATTAGGAATGTTCTTAGAAAAATAACTGCTGGGAGTCAGAAAATACTTCTAGAGGCAAGTGTCTACATTAAGATAAAAATTCAGTATGAATGAATCAAAACTAATACAAACAGAAAGTGTCCCAGAGGTGTGAAAAGAAACCTAGTAGTCACAGCAGTTCAAGTCTGTCACACAGAGCCAACCACGTCTATCTTAAGCAGAGCCCCAGTTAGTACCTGCAAGTTAAGGCACAAAAGCATTTCTTTGGCTCACAGCTTGCAGAAATTGCAGTGCCTGGCAGGCTGGCTCCAGGGCAGCGGTGTGTGGCAGGGGGACATTACAAAGGAGAAATAGTACATAGCAGGCAGGCAGGCAGCAGAGGGTGCTCAAGGGAGGACAGAGGGCCACGTGAGGCCCACAGTGACCCATATCTTCTTGCCAGGTCTCCCCTCCCAATATTATGCCCAGCTTTAAACCCATCAGTGGACTAATCCCATGTCACAATCCCACAATCCAGTAGCACACAACCATAGTTCAGGCCCCTCCCAAATGTTCCACTAATGAATACATGAGGCTGTGGGGGAGATGGTGACATATAAGCTGTAAGGAGCACCTATATATTCTTTGATAACCTCTATCTCTCTCTATGCTTCTGGCAAAATTGTGTGTGTGTGTGTGTGTATGTGCGCACACGTACACGCGTGTGCATGCACAATGGGATATATTAGAGGAAAGTGGTACCAGACATCTATGAGAATATCTTTATTCTTTAAAAATACATATTCTAACCTGAAGAAAGTTTATTATCACTCCTCAGCCTTTTATCTATAAATATGTAGATTTAAGAAAGTTTTAAAAAATTATTTTCACCATCAAATTTCATGGCAGGAGATCTGAAGTGTAGAAGGAAGAGTGTGCATTTTGCTTTCCAGTCCAGGTTTTCTTCTAGTTTTCTGTCTATAATCTGTGCTACTGCAGAGCCTGGAGCAGAACTGTCATGAGTTCAAAGCTGGATTGGGAAACTTAATGAGACCCTATCTCAAAGGATAATTTAATAAAAGGAATAGGGATGTAGACTAGCATTGAATGCTTAAATATGACAGGCCCTGAGTTCAGTACCCACTATGGCTACAAGAAGGAAGAGGAGGGGGAGGGAGAGGGGGAGGAGAAGGAGAAGGAGAAGGAGACAGTATATTTATATAACACTACTCTAGAGCAGTACCCAAGCTGTCCTCAAATAGATGCTCAACTTTAAAAGTAGTTTTATTAGAGAATCACTAGAAAATGGAACCCTTGAATTTATGCCTTTCAACTCAGAGGATACAAGAAAGTATATACTGACTATTTGGACAACGTGTGCATGAAATTAGCTGGCAATTATGTAGTTACAGCATGAGATTCGCTGTCTGGAGTGCCGTGAAGTGGAAGTGAGCCGTTGTTGGGAAGAGAATATAAGTGGTGCTGTGTTAGGCTGTATTGATCTTTCTTTTGTCTTCAATTTAAGGTCTTGAAGGAAAGTAATTTTAAAGCAAAGGAAAAGCCTGGTGAAAGCCACTGTCTTCCACCTAGCATGTTATGGCTAATTAGGTTATTAAGCTAGCATATGCATTTTACCTTCATAAGGTATGGGGGAGATGGATTTTGGATGCAGTCTGTGTACAAAGAGAATACTACAAGGTTTTTCTATGAAGCATACCGTTCACTGCATCATGTATTCATTCAGCAGATATTTTCTGAATCCCTCTTATGTGTCAGACATTGTAGGTGGTAGGTAAGAGAAATCAGAGAGGAAAGTCCCTCTGTGTGGGGACTCATTAATGACGCAAGAGACTGATGAGTAAGGTGACAGCTGCCGCATAGGATTGCCACACAGGAATGTGGAATGCTCCTGGGACAGGCAGACTGCAGCATTCACCTGGCAGGATGGTGGAGATGGGGTCCTCCGAGCCACGCGGTGAAGGTCTCAGCCTGAGGAGGGGTTTTGGGCAGGACCTAAAACAAGAAGTGTGGTAACCATAGATGTGAAAGAGAACGTAGTACATTGACTAAACCTAGAGTTTTGGTTTTCGTTGTCCAGAAGGCTAATATGACTTTGTGAGAGGGGGTAGACCCTCATGAAAGCCTATACCAAAAAATTTATGTATTAGTCCAAAAGGTGAGATACTCTTAGGTAAATTTATTAAGAGAGTGACAGAAATATAATTATCTTTTTGAGTGATCTTATAATAAGTTGGAAGATAGTGTGGATAAGAACAAAATTGTGATTAGTAGAAAATTCCAGGCTTTAGACATTGCAGGAACTTCTTGTCTAACACTTTCCGCCAAAGCAAGTAATAGTGTCATAGAATTTTGAAATGAGTAAATCCTTGTGCTGCAATTCTAATAATTTTATTCTATGATGAAGGAAATAAAGTCAAACAGGTTAAATGACTTCCCGAAAGCCAGAAAGTTTCTGACAACTGGAAATTATAAGACTATGATGCCTATTCCCTTGAAAAATAAGGATTAAAATTCATAAGAACCAGCACTGAAGCCTCAGAGACATATTTTTACGAAAGTATTAGTGATGAGGTGCCTGAATTAGCGGTACCGGGGGCAAGTGACCTTCATGGACAAAACTCTCTGTGGCTTTAAATTAAGAAGATAAAGTAAAATGGAATCCGATTCTTAACATAATAAGTTGTTGATCTTGTAGGGTGACAGATACATAAGTGGCTATCGTTGACTGACAACACTAGCACATTCAACTCTCCAAACGGGTCCTGAAGTCCAGCTCTCAGAAATAATGAGGGGCCTGTTACCTTCTCCCTGCCTCTTTTCGAGGAGTGAATGCTACATGTCAGTAATGATGTGCAACCCCAGCATAACGTCCATACTGCTCTTCTCTGCATTAATTCCACTGTTTTGTTTTCTGTTGTTTGAGATTCCAACGTTTTACTAAGGTTAGGTTTCTATAAGTGACTATGGTGAGTGGGACAGAGAAAGAAAATCGTGATAAGCCCTCCCTCAGCAGTGTTAGATTCTCAATATGGTCACAAACGTGGTACAAAAGAGTACGTTAAACATACTTAAGCATTTAACTTTTACTGAACTACTTTTTTAAAAATATCTTCCTCAAGGCTTCTTTTTTTTTTTTTTGGTGGAACTGGGGATTGAACTCAGGCCTTTGTGCTTGCCAGGGAAGCGCTTATTCCACTGAGCCATCTCCCCGGCCCCCCTCAAGGCTTCTGTATGAATGCTTACGCTTTATGGATAAGAATGAGGTCTTCTTTAAGGTAGGTAAATGCCCTACCTCTCCAGCTAAATAAAAGTACCTGGTAAATAGAAGTAGTTGCTCCTATACAGAAAAACAGTAAAGATATAGGTACAGAATTTATTCAGGTCTTAGGTGGCTGTTGAACATAAGATTCACTGTGAGAACATGTCGGTCATTGTGACCCCTCTGAAGACAAGCGATCTACCCAACACGCAAGTTAAGCATGGAGGAAGTGGAGCCTGAACCCCAAGACTCTCACCCTAAGCCATCACCATGTTTTCTGTGAAAAAATGAATTTGTATTTTTACCAGTGTGCTGTTGTTTATGGAGTGAAATAATTCTTAAAGGGGCCTAATGTCATTGAGTAGATTCCCAACTCAGGGGAACTGAATTTTAGATAGAAAGTTCTCCAGGAGCTGAAGTGGAAGTCAATCTGCAGGCACCTTAGTGATTATGGAAATCTACGCGGTGTGGGTTGATTCGTGCCCGGCGCCCTTCACACTGCCTGCGTGCCTCATTCAGAGCGCTGTGGCGTGCGGGCCGCGGGCTTCAGTACATTCCACAGGGGGATTGCCCGCCCAGGTGGTGAGTCCTGCTCATTTCTGATTTATAGGAGGTTGGTATTTTATCCTTCTGGAATGAAACATTTACAGTACTTTTAAAAGAAAAATAATACAGTAAAAACACACACACACAAACACAGAAGATACTGAATAAATTGAATTACCAGAGGTAATACCAAAAGCACTTGCCTGTATGTTCCTCCAATATTTTCTGTTTATTGTACACCGAAGATTCTCCACATGTCTGTTCACAGTGTACAAGGAATTAGCGGCGAGGCTGGCCCAGGCGCTGTAGATCAGTCTTTCCTCAGCAGCATGAATTGGCATTTATGACTGTGTACCATTTGCACTGGTATACTGGCTTCTGGAAATATACATTTGCTAAACTCTTACTCGTTCATCATAGCGAAATATGCTTTAGATGGCTCCGTTCCAAGAAAACGATGCGTGCACACCCCCAAGAAGACAGAGCAGAATGTGGAGCGTTCCTTGTGTTCTGCTGTGAGGTGACACTTGTGCTACAGAATTAAGGACGCTTACCCTGTGGTGCCCCACACAAGAAAGGGCAAGGTCAAACGAGTTAAAATTGAGGATGCTGAGAGTCAGTGGGTGGGTATAAGAGAGAGAAGTAGGTCATTGTAGGTGTGAAGCAGATACCATGTTTTATTCATCAAATTTAAGAATAAAAACCTTTAGTCTTAATTCTCAAGGTGATGGAGCATTTGGAAAAACCTAATGGCTTGTGTCTCCTTCTCAGAGTTGCGTTTAAGTGCATGTCTTATAGCAAGGAACTTGGAGAAGGGTGAAGGAAAGCATTGGATAGAGTGAAAAGGAATTCTTGTTTGGGGGGGTTCATTTTATAAAATGGAATCCTTTCATTTCTCTATATAACCAAAGTTGTAAAATTCACTTAATACAGTGTTATTATGACATTAAATTATTTTTAGAAACATGGTACACAGATAAAAGCTCAACATTTCCTATAGGCTACTGGAGCCCTCGGTCTATCCAGTCTAAGGCATTCAGCTTGATTTCTTTTCTGAGGTGGCAGGGCTAGTAAAAATATTACTGAAATGGAGTATCAGAATACATAAAGATTTGCCGACATCTGTGAAAATGTCCTTTGTGAGATGCCCAGAAGCAAAATAACTGGGGAAAAAGAAACAAATAGCTTTAAAGGTTGATAGATGCTGGCAAATTGGTTTCCAATTTCTGCTGCCACCAGCAATGAGGGGAGATGACAGTTTCACGACACCTGCTCATTACTACCTAAACAAATCAAAACAATGTAAAAGTCTTGCTATATCAGACAGGCATTGTTTACTTTTTGTAGACAAATATCCTCAAAGATAGATACATCCCAAGCTGTTCTCAGTAATTAGTCTCTGTAATCAGTTTTCTCTTAGGGTTAGGATAGATTGCATTAGGGTACTACAGGAAAAGCAGGGGAGGAGGGATTGTGAATGCTGAAACCTGAAACCTGCGACTATTAAAAGGGCACCATTGGTATAAGAAGCTCGTGCAGAAGAAAGACAAAGATCATATGCACAGTGAGAGAAAAGTGAAGATAAATTTTGTTTCTATAATTTTGGGGGGTAGATCTGTACTTTAACTGAAATTTATCAATTGTATTAGTATGCTAGAGCTGCTATGAAAGTACCATGTACTGGTGATGTAAACTAGAACAATACAACATATCTATTGAAATTGATTTTGCATCAGTAGGAAAATGAAAGTGGACTGAAAAATTCCTCCAAGACAAGTTGAAAAAATAAATCATTTTAAAGATAATATATAAGTGAGATGCTGTAGAGTAACTCTGCTGCATCTCTTTATGGTCTCCTGATAGGCTTTACGAGGAAAGTCATATGACCTGGAGAAAGACAGTGATGACAATTTTAATAGCTTTTGCTTATAAACTTGACAATTGTGCTGTGGTTAGTTCCACTGGGGTTATTAAATTGAGGCATCTGATTCTGACTATGATTGGCTAAATGATTCTATATTTTTATCACATGAAAAAGATATAGGAAATAATTTTAATGTTTTTTTTTTCCTGTAACAGAAGTCAAACTCAGGACCATGTGCTTTCCAGGCAGGCACTGTGCTGCTGAGTTATATCCCAAGCTTTAATACAATTTCTACTTACATATGTTGACTCATGAATGCTTTAATGAGTATTCATTGGGTATCAGTAAATACACACTGGTAAGATATAAATTTTGACACTATGTAAATCTCTGGAAATTATGTAGCTACATAGTCAAACTTAGTAGATAAAATAGTTAAGATAGCAGAATCATCAGATTTTTTGCCAGCCCTAACACATATACATTGAATACAATGTACATCTATCTTTGTGATGATCCTTCATTTTATTTTCAAGTAAATAGAGATTCTAAGGGGCCGGGGAGATGGCTCAGTGGAATAAACGCTTCCCTTGCACGCACAAGGGCCTGAGTTCAATCCCCAATTCCGGAAAAAAAAAAAAAAAAAAGATTCTGCTGTTCAATCTGCTGTTATGACAATACCTCTCACTACTGCCAAATCCTGTGGTCGAATCCTCAAGGGTCTGCACAGCCCATGACGCTGCTCTGCACTCTTATCCGTCTCCAAGCTTACCTAATTATAGATCTCTTTCTGTGATTACAATGACAACAAATGTACTTGACTCACCTCCTTGGGTTTCTGTGTCCTGCCTTTTAAAAGTGACATTGGTCACAGTGGATTAGGGTTCACCCAATGACACCATTAAATTAGTTACCATTTTAAAGACTTGTTCTCTCCATGTGTCTCCTAGTAGCCTCTCCTCATTCTACAATGCATTATATTTTTTTCAGCTGTCGAAATTTAGCTCTATTTAATGAATTGTTTTAAAGAATTATTTTTCTTTTAGACTTGGGACTTTGCAGAGATCCACAGACACCTCAGAAAGGGAAACATGCATGTTTCTTAGGTTATAAATCCCACTAAATCAATAGTAAGAATTAACACTCATATTTTATAGGTTAAATGCCTTGAGAATTATAATAGTAGCAAGATATGCTCTAATCAGCAGAATAAAAAGTATGAAATCATGCTGGAGCTTATTAAACAGTACCAACTATTCTGTGTTTAAGGATTAGTTTGAATCACTGGATATATTACACCTTCACATAAATCCCAGTAGAAATACATCACAGTTTTGCTTATAGCCAACTTATTATTGTGGCTCACACTAAAAATCAGTAAGACTGAAGCACTCACTTTACTTTCTATAAACATGATCCGGTTCTTACCTACTGAATATCTATACGCTGTAACATTTTTAAAATTAAGTTTATTGGCACTTTTTGATATACATAATGAGTCTCATTCATCATAGGGAGTTCATATCTGTACTGACTGTATCTTGGTTCTTTTTCTTCATCCCCTACCCTCCCTCCACCCCTTCCCCTCCTTATGTATAGCTTTGCTTGTACTTTTTCCTCCCTTTTCATTTTTTTCTTTTTTCCTTCTTTTCTTCCTCTCGCCCTCCCTCCTTCCTCTTCCTATTTGACTATTTTCTTACTTCAAATACCTGTTATTCATACTTGGTTTACACTTTCAGTTTCTCACACCAGAGTAGCAATGCAGTATTCACACAGGTGTTCAATCTATTTTATTTAAGAATATGGTCTAAAAGTGCCTGCATTTACCTAGAAATGTCTCACTTATCCTTAAGGATAAGTATTACTTCATTGTCTGCAAAGAGATCTACGTCAGAATGCAGCAAATAAGCAAGATTATACACCATAAATGGGATTAATCCAAGTGGTGCAGGAATGACTCATATATTCAGATCAATAAATGTAATACACACATTAACAGAGCCAAGGGGGATAAGCACATGATCATTTCAATAGCTTCAGATTGAATATTTGATAAAGCCCAACATCCATTCATGATTTTAAAAAAAACCTTCAGAAAATTGGAATAGATGATCTTTATCTCAATCTGATAAAAGTCATCTATGACAATAAAACAGCCAGCACCACACTAAATGATCAGAAACATGAAAGCTTTCAGTATACAACTAGGAACAAGACAAGGATATCCACTGTCACCACTAATATTCAATATAGTTCTGGAGACATTAGCCAGAACAAGTACATAAGAGAGGGGAAAAAAGCGAAGGATAGGAAAGGAAGTAGTTAAATTATTATTTGCAGATGATATGCTACTCTATATAACATGACATGACATTTGGGGTCTATAAGACTTCTAAAACTCCACCAAACATTTCTGGATTTAATCACCAAATTCAGTAGTATAGCTGTATACAAAGTCAGCTTTCAAAAAATCAATAGCCTTTTATACACAAATAACAAAGTCCCTGAGATAGAAATGAGGGAAACAACATCTTTCAAGACAATATCCAATAAAAAGTGAACTACCTGAGAATAAATCTAATGCAGGAAGTAACTGACCTTAACACTGAAAACTATAAAACTCTGAAAAAGGAGATTAAAGAAGTATCAGAAAAGGGAAGATATCCTTGTTCTTGGACAGAAAAAAATCAACATAGTGAAAATAGTCATATTTCCAAAACGTTTACACAAATTTAATTTAATTCTGATCAAAATTCCAACAGTGTATTTCATGGAATTAGGAAAGACAATCTTAAAATTCATTTGGAATGAGAAGAGACCTAGAGGAATCTAAGTTCTAACAATGATATAACAAATAACTTTTAAATTATTTCAAATAGAATAATGTCAGTCATTGATTGTACTGTTTTTTAAGCAACAAAACTAAAATAGTATTGTCTTAGTTACTTTTTACTCATTGCTGAGACAAATACTCGACACTCAAAATGAAGGAAGGAAAGGTTTATTTAGCTCACA
>NDGM011085076.1:0-10336 GCA_002564305.1 Octomys mimax | reverse complement strand
TGAAGTCAAGCTAATGATAACAGGTATTCCATAGGCTTGTTGGAAAGCTACATATTGTACCCAAGGGTACAGAGATGATCTGCCAGGATGTGAAGCCAGGCAGTGTGTGACTCCTAACTCCACATCCTTAAGTATGTCATCATTAAAATGGGGGAGGGCTTGTAGAATTAGACAGATCCACACCTGAGTTCTATTTCATTCACTAAAGCTGCATTTCATCTCTGAGCTTTGCATTCCTATACTTAAAATGGGGTTTTTAAACTGGATGTAGCAGCACATGCCTAGAATCCTAGGAGGCTGAGGCAGAAAGGTCACAAATTTAAGCCTTGCCTGGACAACTTAATGACTTACTGAGCCCCTGTCCCCCACACAGAAACAGTCTGAGGATGTACCGCAGTGTGAAAGCCCTGGTTTTAATCCCCATTACCACAATAAAGAAAAAAAGTAGGGCAGCTTAGAAAATCACTAATGTACTAATGTCCATATCTGTATAAAAAATGCCCAGCAGATGCCAAGGGCATGATAGGAACTCAATAAATCTCGGCTTTCGTTACAAACATGCTCAGTAACACTGACTGCTTGACGGTCTTTGATAGAGCAAACTGCCTATCCCCATTAACTCCCAGTGGCAGATATTCTCCTATAATAAAGAAAAAAGTAAGATCCAGATCACCTAGTGTATTAATGTGGCATTATCCATTATTCCCTGAGGACAGTTGGCATTGTCGCTATGGGTTATCCCTGGAAGGGGAAGGGTTGTTACTGGCATCTAGCAGGTCAGGATGCTACTAAACATCACACAGTGCACCAGGACTGCTGATTGGCACAAAGAATTATCCTGCCTCAAGCATCAATAATCTACCCCCCATTTACAAGATACAAAAATTAAAGAATATAGCAGTAAGTGGCCTGTGGGTGCAGGACCCAACCATAAGACTAATGCTCATACAAAAGTCTCTTGATATCTGCAAAACTGGCAGCAACACCTCCTTCGAAGCCTCCTCATAAGTTTCAAAGAGACACATGTAATACAGGAAAAGTAAAAGTCCTTTGAAGAAAGGAGCATGCTACACAAATGTGAGAGTCTATTATCCAGGCCCTTAAACTATTTTGAACTAGATCTTCCATTAGGTCAGTTAATTTTCCAACAACTATATCTGGGGCTTCAGGCAGCAGCACCTCTGTGTGACCCAGGAGGGTTTCCCGCACAGTAGGAGGAGCTTTGGAGAGTGCCAGGCCTGCTTTATTCACCTCTCATATAAACCCCATGTGATTAATAAGGTGCCTGGCTGTGTTTCCCCCCCCCCCATCTGACAGGCGCTAGGCTGTAAATTCATCTGTACCACATCATTTATGCCTATGGAGTAATAGAGTTTAGCACATAAGACAAGGCACGTCTGTCTCTTGCCCAACACGATTCACCAAACAAGAGTCCCCAGTCTGATTTTCACCACTTGCTGTCATGCCAAGGGTACCTGGGGTCACACCTCCCTTTCCTTCAAATCTCTGCAAATTGTATTCTGGTGCTGTCACAACGTGTGAGCCCATGGGCCCCAGAAAAGCTTCTCAGCTGCAGGTCCAGGCAGAGCCCATCAAGGAGGCAATAAACCTCCCCACCCAAGGAGAAATGGCTCCAAACAAGATTGGTGATGTGTTTCACCAGGTAGGAGCTCAGCTTTCCTTCCTTCTCAGAGTGACAAGGCACTGTGCACAGCACAAAAGAAGCCCGCCCAGGTTCCCCAAGGCATAGTGTCCTTGAGAAAGTAAAGCGGGGTGGTGGCACCTAGCCAGAGCCCCGTACCCCTTGTTAAAGTTACTGACATGCCTGTTTTTTCTCTCTCTGCTTCCATCACCTCATCTCAGGGAGGAGAAATAGCTCTATTTTACTTGCTTCCCCTTCCCTTTCTCCCAGGAGCTGCTGAACAGCTAATCAATCCCTGCTCATTTCTGCTGGAGCAGCCTTCAGCCACTGCTGCAGAAGCTGGAACCTCCCCTGCTGGGGGCTGCTGTGCAGAGCATCCTGCTGTGTGCATGTGTGTGTGTCACCTTCATATCAGAGAGCCCGGGCTTCTGTGCATTCTTGCCTTCAATATGCCAATTAGAGTGTGAGGAATGCAAGATGAATAGAGATAGGAACCGCTGATTTCCTGACCCATAACAACTAATCACAATCCATTTATATACATTTTTCCTTTTATTCCAAAATAATAAATCTAGCCAGATGTCATGGTGCATGCCTGTACTTCCAGCATTCTGGGAGACTGAGGCAGAAAGAGTGCTGGTTTGAGCCACACCAGGGCAACTCAGTGACTTACCAAGACCTTATCTCAAAATAAAACAAAAGACTGGAGAGATAGATACAGCTTAATTTGTGCTATCAATGCACATATTTAAGGCTCTGTTCTGCATATATAGTAAAGATGTCTTCCAATGATACTTCTCTGAGGGAGTTTCCCCTATAGTCTTTCCTTCACAGGAAGAAATTAGATTAGAACCTAAATCATTCACATTCCATGGTTGTACTCCTAATATAATTTACTAAATTGTCATATAATAAAAAAAACAGAGACCAGGCATGGTAATGCCTGCCTATAGTCCCAGTACTGGGGAGGCTGAAAACAGGAAGATTACTATGAGTCTGAGATGAGTAGTGAAACCCTGTACCAAATACATTTAAAAAATAAAATAGGGGCCGGGGAGATGGCTCAGTGGGATAAGCGCTTCCCTGGCAAGCGCAAGGGCCTGAGTTCAATCCCTGGTTCTGCCAAAAATAAATATAAAAATATAAAATGAAGAAAACAGGCACTGTACAAAGAGGACTTGGGCTCCATTAGCTTCTCTCTGCAAACCCAGTTAGATGAAGAGTCAGGATGTCTTAGCCAGCGATGGTGAAGCTTTCAGGGTGTTCAAAGATACAACCAGCCCATTGTAGCCTGCATGCCATATGCTCACCACCACTGGCTTAAACTATTCCACAACTACAAATTAGCCCTAAAGTCTCATTAGCTTAAAAATCCTAAACTGGTTTCTTGGGAATGCAAGTTATGATGTCGACAAGGCGATTCTGCATGGTAGCAGTGCCACTTGCGATGAATTAAGAATCCAGGCACCTTCACTTGATGGTGCCATCATGTGGCCCGCTGGCTTCCAGGTCACACAAACAAGAAAGCACAGACCTAGGAGCTGGGAATCAGTCCCTGAGTGTTGTGGTATTTGTGCTTATGGTCCATTTGATCAGGACTGGTCCCAGAGCACACTCTTAATTGCAAAAAAACCTGAGAAATGTAGAGCCTCCAGGATACATCTCTACCACATATGAACTGCTCTAAATATTGCCTCCTACCAGCTCAGAATTGGCATTCAAAAATTAATGCTACAAGAAATAGGGAGATAGATGTTTTATAAAAGAGAAGAAGACCAAGTCATGGAGTGAGGAGAGAAGAACAAAGTGGATGGCAAAAGAATGTAAGATGTGCTATGTCTGTGCCTGGAGTCCACAAAAGGACTGTGATTCTTATGTACCGCAAACATGTACAAATCCAAATTAAATTTCACAAAAAGAAATTAACACTGACATTTAGAGAATTTTAAATGATCACTTGATAGGTTATAATTTAACGAAACCACACTTCTAACTACAACGTGTCAATTTCTATAATCTTGTTACTCTAACATCAAATTTAAGATAAGAAACATATTGAAGCTACATGTCCTTAAGCAACAAGATCACTCAATCTCTTTGGTCATTATTACTTTAAAAAATATCTGTCCAGTTGTTTTCAGGAGGAAAAATGTTCCTCGAGTTTACAGATTAGCATTTAATTGCTTTTCTTTGTCTTTCTCACATTGGTGAATCATTTTGAGCTTATGATAATTTCAAAATAAATACTTTTCAAAGCCTTTGGGCATTCATTGTACAACGATCATTTGAAAGATTTCTTGATGTGGTATTCTCACAAGAACAAAAAGGCTGCCCGTAGCACAGTTATTTCTATATTTAAAAATGAAATTGCTCATTAAGTGATACAAGTCAATTTCTTTCATCAGCCTAACTGCCCATTTTAGCAAAGACTCAATCTCTGAATTAAGCAAATGGCTATACATTTCAAAGTCAATAACTAGACTCTATTTCCTTTACGGTGAACATGTTAGACATCTAAAGATGCTGTCGACCTCTTTTCTATGCCTTTCTTTGAGGAGATTGAAGACAGCCTTTTGGCTGTGTATTTTGTGGGGCTTTTTTTTTTAAGGCCATTTTGTTTCAGCTAAGGTCTTATTGGTCATGACTGGCACCTTCAGTAAAGAGTCAGATATTTTTTCAAAAGTGTGTCTTTACAAGAATGATGAGGCTGAGTAGCTTATTTAACAATAACATAAAGTGCTCATGTTACTGTTTGTCTATTTGTAATTGTCTTAAGGATAAGTGTATCTTTTTTTTATGTATTTAGTACAGGGCCTACAGGGTCTCACTACACAGATTGGACTCATAGTGATTCTTCCTGGTTTTCAGCCTCTCAAGTGCTGGGGTTACAGAGGTGCGCCATCACGCCCAGTCTCAATAGCTGTCTCAGCACGCCCCAGGAGCAAGGCTGGCATAGAAGGCCAGGAATTGAACTCCCGGCCCCTGAGTCTGCTTAAAAAGGTACTTTAATCCTCTGAGCTATCTGGCCAGCTATGGGAATTTGTGGCCAATCTGAGTATGGGGGAAAAAAAAAAACCAAATCACAGGGTCTTTACTTGTTTCTTTCTTTCTTTTTTTTTTTCCCAAAGAAATCCTTGAACCTGGAAGTAGGGAAGGGAGGGACAGAGTTGAGGGGCAGGGGCAGAGGGAGGGAGAAGAGGTAACCTTGCAAATCTTTTCAAATTCTGTAATGAATGCAGAAAGTGATCAGGATGAGATTGCTGGAGATTCAGTTCTTTAGAGAGAGATTCAAATTCATTTGTCCCTTGCACAAGGCAAGGAAAAAAAGAAGTTATTAATTTAGGCAATTAGAGAACTTTGAAAGCCATATCCAGTACTTTTTTTTTTTGAAACCTGTCCCAAGAGTACAGCCCACAGCCTAGGAAAACTTAATTTTTATAGCATTTAAAATGAAGAAAGGTCATTTCTTAGATGTGCTCCACAGAAGATTATAATTTTAAACTGGCAATTTTAATGAGAAGTGGGGTTTTTATAAAAAAAAAATCAGTGAACACTTCAGTAAGTCTGAAATGAAATTAGAAGTCCGTGTTCTGCCCATGATGGGCATTTACAACAAATCTGTGTGCCCAGGGTTGTCTTCGTCTCTGCCATCATCCCACTGGAAGAGCCCAGAGCCTCATAGTGCCTACATCTGCTTTTCCTGCATCCTCAAAACAGAAGAGATGACAAAAGACATGCTACCTTTTTTCCTACTTGGAGAATTCAGTTTCTGTTGTAGGCTATGTCTCTTCTCTGACCAACAGACTGCATGGTATTAAAAATCCAGCCACGTGCAGGGCAGGCAGGTGGCTGGCTAAGGAGGGCCCCTCACAAAGCAAGCCTGGACTTGGGAATGGGGCGACTCTATGCCTCACGCTCCCTCTGCATTGTTTCCCTGCAGGTCAACAGGTCACTAAAGGGGTTTGGTCCACCTGCACCACAGCACCTAGCAGGGGTCTCAGGCTTTTCTCCAATTGTCCTAGCCCCTCAGGGTCTGACTTCCCTGGCCTGGATGAGCAAGGAGATCAGGATATTTAGAAATAAAATATTTGTGCCAGGGGTGTAGCTCAGTGGTACAGAGTTTGTATAGTATGCTTGAAGCTCCCAGTGGAATCCCCACAAACACAAAAATGTGACTTCCATGAACAGAAAATGGACAGTGGTTACAGGCTGGAGAAGTTGCTTACAATGTCTTCTGTACTGGTTCTTCTGAGGGTCAAGAAAGTAATGATTGCTAGGCTGAAAGGTGGGACATGGGGGTCAAAGCATCAGATGCAAACGCTGCCATGGATGTGGCTGTATTCACCAGCTGTTAGCTGGGCCCTACACCCCCTTGTCCGTAAAGTGTGACTCTTCCTTTGTCCAGATGGCTAATGTCACCAAGTTATTAGGCATAGTCAGCAAGAGAATGGTTGGGGCAGTTTTCTGAATGTCAAGAGAATTGTAGATATGAAATGGTGATGATGATCACATGGGTAGTGAGGATGTCACATTCTCCCTCTAACAAGGAACAAGGACAGATTTATATTAAAATAAGGTACCCAGTGTGATTCTCTGTCCCTCTGTCTGTCTCTGTCTCTTTCCCTCCCCCGCCCTCTTATTTTTCAGTACTGGAGATTGAATCCGGGGCTTTAGCACCAAACTACATCTCCCATCCTTTTTATTTTGAGACACTAAAGTTATTCACTAAGTTGTTCAAGTTGTTCTTAAGTTTGTGTTCTTCCTGCCTCAGCCTCCAACAGTGCTGGGGTGATACGTGCTAATCTATAGGGCTTGAGTTTTATTATTTCTGATGCCCATCTTTTATATTTTTTGTATTTTAGGGGAGGGTCTGCAGGATGTTCAGGGTCTCACTACTAGATTGGACTCCACCTGTTTATAGCCTCCCAAGAGCTGGGATTACAGGTGTTGGCCACCACGCCCAGTCTCAATTGTTGTCTCAGCACACTCTGGGGGTGGGGCCAGCATGGCAGGCCTGGGGGATCAAACCCCTGACCCCTGTGCCTGATGTCCATCTTGTCAGTTCCTCTGTTAAATAAACATTATAGGATAACAATGTTTTGGGTTAAACTGCTGTGTGAACCAGATAGCAGATCAACATGGAGTGACTCATGCTAAAATTCCTGTTACCAAGGAATAACTAAGCTGTTCATCTCAACTTTGTAGGAATCAGAATTAGAGAGGTCTCAATTATATGAGAATAAGATCCCTCTACTTAAATTCTTCCACAAAGGAAGTAACCTGAAGGCCAGGACTGCGACCTCATCTCAGCTGGGGAGGCTGGGGCGGGAGAATCACAGCAGGAGACCAGGCTGACCCAGGTAACTTAGCACGATCCTGTCTCAAAGTAAGACTTACAAAAGAGTAGTTTTAAGTTAGTTTTCTAACTGTTAATGCATGAGGGTTCAATCCTGTGAAAGCTCCCTGCTATACACACAAGGTAACCTGATGTCAACTGACAAGTTATTTCTCTATCATTCTTTCAGCCTTCAAAGAAATCACTTTGAAATGACAAATCTGCCATTTGTTTTTGTTTCTGCTTTGTTCAGGCCCTTCTCATCCTACACAAGCAATTTTTTGCTCAGGCCATCAGAACACATTCTACCTTATGAAATGATGTATTGCTTGATCTCAAAATTGAAAATAAAGCCAATTTAGGCCATTAAACTAAGTCATTGTAATTTTGTCCTTTGACATCTTGTATCCATCCAAAGGTTTTTTGCCTCTCAATGCCCAACCGTGCTCATCTTTAATCCTGGCTGAGAGCCAGACACTTTGGAAACCACATGACTACAGAGACAAAAGGCATCAGACAGAAAGTCAGTTTTGATTTTAGTTTTGTGGGAAAGGCTGCTTTTCCCTACCTCAATGCAAATCATGCTGCGTGAGCTGTCTCTGAAGAGGCCACATGTGTCCTGGAGGGCAACTTGTTTCAGGCTCATTGCTGGCTCACACTGCAGAGGAAGGAAAAGCAGGTGATGCATGAGTGCATTGGTCACCTTTCCAATTGTAAACCAATACTTGAGAAAGTCAATTTCAAGGAGGAGCGATTCGTTTTGGCTCAATTTCCATGGGTCTAGTCCGTGATTAGTGGGGGACGTTGCTTTTAATCAGTTGGTTCCATTGTGGTGAGGAAGCAACTTCATGGCAACAGAATGTGGTAGAGGAGACTTGCTTGCCAGGTGGTAGTCCAGAAGCACCAAGGGAGCAAGACAGCAAGACAGGAGGGAAGGGGCTGGGGACAAGAGGTACCCTTAAAGTACGTGAGTCCAGTGACCTGTTTCCTTCAACGGGGACTCATTTTTAAATAACCTATTTAGTTATACAGTTACCAATTATTTGTTCATTAATGAGTATTGCTGGACTAGGAATCAGGCCAGTTTTTTGGGAGACACACTTCATATTAAAATCATGGCAATCAACAAGTAATAGTGAGGAAGGTAGATTGCTGCCACATTGTAAAGGTCAGCTGTAAGTGTGTGTGTGTGTGTGTGTGTGTGTGTGTGTGTGTGTGTGATGCTGGGGATGATACCCAGGCCTTCACACTTACTAAAAGACCCTTGGAGTGTTCAGTCTCCTACCTACCAATGTGACACACGAATGAAGAAAGATAAAGACAGAGCTGAAGTTCTAGGGGCTCTGGGATGACTAGTTGCTCTCAGTGGAAAAAAGGACCCAGAATCAGAGTGAACACAGCTTTCATTGCTTGTGTCACTGACAAGAAAGTAGGATAAAGGGCATGATTGGGTACCCAGGATGAGTAACTTCTGCAGGCATGGCTTGGGGAAGAGACAAAGCACTTTTGCACCAGGCATGGTGGCTCCTCCTCAATTAGTGGCACAACCAAGAATTTGATACTTGGAAAGCCAGCATCTTTGTTGCTGGGAAAGTATGCCACTTTAGTATGATGAGACGTATTGGCACCTTGGCTAGACTTGATCACATTCTTTTAGCCAATTAAAGAAACATTTACCTCTATATAGCCACCTCTGCACATCTCAGCAATTAGGGTTGAGGCAAAAGTAAGGTTAAGATGGAAGCAAGGGGCCTCATTTCTCAGAGGACTGCACCTTGGTGGCTCCACACTCATACTGAGCTACATCCCCAGGCCTTTACATTTTTTTTTCTTTAAAGGGGATTAAGCTCAGACCTTCATACTGAGTAGCATTCCCTAGTTCCCCTCATCTTAATTGCTTTTCTCATTGCTGAGACAAAATGCCCAACACACACAAAATTAAAGGAGAAAAGTTGATCATTTGTACAGGTTTCAGATCATCTTCAGCTGGCTCCACGGCAGGGTGGCGCGTGACAGAGGGACAACAGCTCATGCTGGGGGAAGATAGCAAAAGCAACTAGAGCAAAAGGGGGACATAAGCCTCTTTTCCTTTATATTGTATCAAGTCTGTGGGATTAGAGTTCTGCCGATCAAATCTGTGGACTGATCTAGTAGTTATCTACCCTTAATTCCAGCACCCTTAATACCAGCATTGTGAAATCTAGGTTCAGCCACCTCTGAGGAAGTCCTATGCCTGTGTGAGGCTTTGAGGGAACATCTAGACACAAACCATACCCGCTTTTAAAAATATCTTGTGACAGGGACTTGCCAAGGTGATAAATTGCATGGGCTGGGCTCAAATACATGACCCCTGTACCTCAGTTTACAGAATGTTGGGATTACAGGTGAATAATTCCATGCCCTACAAAAGGACAGCACTTATGCCCAGTTATGACTCCATCTCTGATTAGACTGTGTTTATACTACTTCTATACTCTAGGCAGGGGGCATTTCTTCTACTGTCAACCTTGTTTCCTGGCTGGCAACCCACACTACCCCATTTCTTGTTTGTTTTCACTCTGCTCTTTGCTGTTCTGGCACACTGAATGCCTCAGTTACTCTTCTGTCATTGCTGGGACAAATACCCAACAGCCAAAATGAAGGAAGGAAAGGTTTATTAAGCTCATAGTTACTGGCGGTTCCAGTCCATTGTTGGCTGGCTTCAAGGCAGAGTGGCACATGGCAGAGAACATCAGTTCATGGTGGTGGCAAAGAGCAAGAGGGCAGAAGGGAGGAGCAGCCGTGACAATGGCAACAGAGAGAAGGTCAGTTTCTCTGTCTCTCTTATATTACATTCAGGCTATCGCCTCAGGCTGGGTCTAGCACTCACCCATAATCCCAGCAGTACTAAGACCCATAATCCTAGTGGATCATGAGTTAATCTCAAACTCTAGAAGTCTCTGTGCCATGACTGCATGAGGCTTTGAGGGGACAATTAGACACAAACCACAACACTAAATCAGTTCTCCCCCTGGGAATCTATCCCACTTTCTTTCATATCCATTGCTTTTATTTGGTTCATACTACTGGATGAGACAGCAAGAACTTAACAAAACTCTAAGAGTTCAAATCAGACATCCATCTCTTTAAGAGAGCTGGATAGGTTTGAGAACACTGCTTAACCTTTCTGGGTCTCAGTCAGGGATAGATTAGATTAAAAACAACCTTCAAATATCCACTTAAATAACATAGACTTATTTTTCAAGCATGTCACAAGTTCAATTAAGTTCTGGCATGGGGTTGTGGGCTTGTGCTCCTTAGGCCATCAATCTGAGAGCCAGGCTGATGGAAGCTGCTGCATCTGAGTACAAGGGACTAGG
>NDGM011085071.1:0-25517 GCA_002564305.1 Octomys mimax | reverse complement strand
TACTAATCAGTTTTGAAACTGTCTCACTGCTATTTGTTTCTCAATAAAATTATTTTTAAAAAAGAAGCTGAATATACTGGAATGTGTAACAATAGAGCATTCCTTGAAGAAACCATGGCGCACTCGTAGTCAAATACACCGCAGCTCATGAAGCAGCAATGGGATCAAAGGAACAGGGCGCCCCAGTTACCCCAGCGGCTGGCCCGACAGCCCTCACCTGTGGGTGAGGTTCTGCTTCCTGGTGATGTCGCTCCAACCCAATTGGCTAGAAGGAGCAACAGGTGGATGACTCTGTGACCACTGAGCTCCTGAGTGATGGTGAGACTTAGGCACGTGGGTGTCTTCTCCTGCCTACGTCCTGTTCAGAGAGCCCCTCGTCTTGGGCACAGGGCAAAAGTCAAACCTAAGGCCTCCCAGCTCCCCCTCTTGGAGCACACTTGGCTCCTTTCACAGCATCTTTACCTCTGTGTGAAGCCCAGCTGTTAGCAGCACCGTTCTCAGGGAACAGGAGATCGTGCGCTTTGTGATGTGGTGAGCCAGAGTCTGGTCCTCTGTGCTGCTGCACACGCACGCTTCAGACCACCCTGGCCACTGCTGGAAGCGAGGAAAGTTCAGAGAGACTTAATCCCAACAGTGGGCCTGCTCGGATCGGCCGTTAAGCTTTCTGCACTGATGTGGGAGTTTTGCCAGCTCCATCTGCCCGCCTGATCACTTCCTGCCGTTCCTGGAACTCTTCTTTCTCTGTTGCTTGGGTGGCACCAGAAGGGCCTCCTGAGGCCTGGGATGGGATGAGACCAATTTGCGCTGAAGGACAGGGCACCAGCCCCACTACAGCTCAGATCGCCCAGCCAAAGCTGGGACAGAGGCTGGTAGCAGCCACCACCCCAACATCTCGGACGTAAGGGATCACTGGCCTCCCAAGCACAGGAGCCCTGCCCTGGCTTATGCCGAGTCCCACACTCTTGGTAAAGGTACAGGACATGGTCTTTTAAAAAGATGCCCCAGGGCTGGCCAGAGAGCTCAGCGGACTAAAGTGCCTGCTTAGGCAGAGCACAGCGGCTGGGGTTCGATCCCCACTGTGCCACGCGGGGCCCTGCCCCAGAGGTGCGCTGAGACAGCGATTGAGACTGGGCGTGGTGGTGCATGTCTTTAATCCCAGTGCTTGGAAGGCTGAAAACAGGAGTCGTCTGATCGACACTGTGATCCCATCTATGTAGTGAGACCCTTAGGCCCTATACAAAAATACATTTTTTAAAAAAAATACAAAGATCCCCTGGCTGTGTGAATGAACGCTCAGAAGTCAGCATCCGTGTCTGCTGCTGCCTTCCATGGGTCCCCTCTTCCTGCCTCCAAACACTCGTTTTCCTTTGCTTTATCGAGCTATTTTCATTCTTTCTCTTTCCTTGCTTTTTCACCTGTCCTCTCAGCTGTGGCATATATAGATCTGCTTTCACAGAACATGTACCCACATAAAATCACTATAGTACATCCCTGGAATGTCCTCAGGGACCTCCCAGGGCCAGCTCCTTTGTTTCATCAGTGATGCCCAGCGAGGTGAGGGTAGCTGGCTGCTCCACAGTTACCCAGCAGCAGGGAACAAGGTTGCAGGTCCAATTACACATCTCCTGCACTGCGTTCAGGAAGGCAAATGCGTGTTGATGTTAACTGAAGAAATGTACAGATCGGCTTGCCCACACATATGCACACACACACACACACACACATGCACGCACACATGTGCACACGCACCCTCTCTAGCTGCTGTGGTTTTCTGTCTTTAATAAAAACAGTGCTCTTCCCTGTCTGCTCTCACCTTTCATTAGCTCAGATAACTCAAGGTGGACTCTACCTACATTAGCGTCTGTAACTCATTTGTATTTGTAGCTACATTTTCCTAAAGCTCTCCTTGTGAGAAGCAATGCACATTTTGAACCAAGCCTACGCACATGTGGAACATGTCATGCTTTATATCATGCGGTGCCTCTCGGCATTTGTCAAATTATTTCTTTTCTTCCACTTTGGGTCCTGATGATCCCAGACACTCACTGTGCAAGGAGAGAAACACCCCACGCTCTCTCCCCAGGAAGCACCACTGCAAGCAGGAAGGGCTTGGGAGCAGAGGTTTGCTCCAGGATCCCCACATCCTCTCTTCCCCTTGGGTCTTTGTCCTCAAGAGTCCTGGTGGTCTGCACCCTGCCTTGCCTCCTTTGGAGCCACCTGTGTGCTCTAAGCCGCACTGCCGGCGCTGTGCTCTGCTCGTGCGTGGCCCCCGCCCTTCCGCTCACTGAACATCTGTGCATCTGTGCCTGTGCCCTACCGTGCACACAGCAGATCCACGCAGCCAGCCCTGCCCCTGGAGATGACGCAGGGCCCCGGAGACTCGCACACAGGCCTCCCTCTAACAATGTCTCCGCTGGGTCCCACAGGGAAAACACCCGCCGGGACCAGCCTGATGACCAGAGCCACAGGCACACTGTGCCCAAACGCTTGCATCTGCCTGCTATGTGGGCATATTCAGCAGATCTTTGGGCAAAGATGAAAAATCCACTCTAGCCTTTGCAGATTTGCAGTGGACGTCCCTAGCAGCAGGGAGTGGTCAGCCCTAGGTTTTCAGACCTCCACCTCCCACATGGCCATTCCTTGGCCGTGCTTACTGCCAGCCCTGGGCCTGGGGTTGGCTCTAAAAAGACTGGAATACAGTTGCAGCACAACTATCCTTGCTTGCTTTGGGAAGAATTAGAGCATCCACCAAAGAGGATGCTTAATGCAAAAGGTTTGTACTTTCTAGGGAGGATGAAAACATCAGAAGCGAGATGAAATGCTCCTGCCATGGGACAGCCTCAAATCTCCTTTAGGTCCAAAACCATACAAAGTAGCTGATTAGGAATGCAGGATACATTGCTGAATTGAAATTGGACACTATTTGGCATTGGTAAACTCAGGAGGGAATCACACGATAGCCTGAAAAGAAGCAAGAGCCTTGGCCCGTCCAAGGCCATAAGGCTCTGTGCAGCTCCCCAGCGCTCAGTGCAGCCCCAGGTAGAGGTAGCAGCCCCAGGATGTGAGCTGAGCCTCCCCAGAGCCTGGAGATGTGCGGGGGTGGCAGGCATCCATGCAGCCACAGAGGGAACCGGAAGCTGACTAAGACTGGGCCGTGCTGTGTCACAAATGTCCCCAGAGGAGGCAGCGCTCAGAGCTCTCATGGCTTCTGTTTCAGGGCAGGATACTCGGCAGCCTTCCTGGGGAGGGGCTTTGGGAACATCTGAAGGTGAGAGCCGTCAGAGCATGTTGGTTCTGGAAAGTGGGGCCAGGGCTCAGTGGTGCAAGAGAGATGAAACCTGGGAAGGCAAGCAGTAGCACTTTAAAGTCAAGCCAGGTCTGCAGCGGGCTCTGGGAGCGTGGAAGAGAGAGCATCCTGAACAGGCTGCACAAGCACTTGGGCGTCAGAGTAACGCAGGGGAAACCACTATAGCATGTACCTGGCTGGACCACATTCTGGTCATTACATTAGCAAGCACTCACATCACCTTCCACAGACGCAGGGAGTGGATGTAGGGAACCTGCTGTGTCCCCAAAACCCAGGGTCTTGGTCACCAGGTGAATCCTACAGCTGTTCAGCTCTACTGCAGCCTCAGGCCTCTCCCCTGGGTCTCAGCAGAGCACAGCGATGCTGTTACTTAGGTAATAATGATAGCTAAAGGCTTTGCTCAACATGCTTAAAGAAGCCAGGAAGTGGCACCCTAGGGTTCTACCTCTGCTACAGCTGGGGGGGGGGAGAGAGAGAGAGAGAGAGAGAGAGACAGACAGACAGACAGACACGACAGAGAGACAGAGAGACACACACAGAGACAGATAGACAGACAGAGACAGAGAGAAACACCACCACCACCTGATCAGAGCCCCCAGGACTCCAGGTACGAGACACAAAGGGCACATTGACTCGTAAAGGAATACTGTACCTCAGATGTTCAAAGCATCCTCCGGAATAGAATTCTGAAGAGCTGTTTCTTAACTATTTAAATGAATAATTTGCTGAATAGGAAACACAAATATTCACTAGAAGTAATTGGCTTTTAAAAGAGTAACTAATTCAAGGGAAAAATCAAAGGCAAATCCAGTCTCTTTCATTTTTGTTTACAACACCAAGGAGGGATTCGTACCTCCCCAGCGCCCTGCTCGCCTCTTACGAGACAGAGTCTGCCTGTGTGGAGCAGGGCTCTGAGCACCCAGCAGCACTGAGGAAGAAGGGCGCCTGCGCATGCATATGAGTGTGTGTGTGTGTGTGTGTTACCAGTGTTCCTGTCCTGGTGTCTTAAGTCAGGGACTTATATGGGATCCCCATGTGTCCCCCAAGAGCACCTGCCCCAAACAAAGCCCGCCAGTCACTAACAGCTGTGCATCAAGATTGTATCTGCAAGTGATGACCCAAGGATGTACAAGTGTTGGAGGCAGAATTTTTTATTAAAGAGAGTACAAATTAGGATTAAAACAAAAAAATTGCAAGTGATACAGAATTCCACTTGACAAAGCAATGCAAATTTCACAGTATCTGTTGGAGGAGACAGACAGGAGAGGGAGAGAGGGGAGCAGATTTACCTAGGTACATAAGCAGGATAGTTTGGACAACTGTACTGTGCATTTCTGCTGATCTATGGAATGGTGGTAGAATTATTTGTTCAAAAATCCCTTCTGGCTATGGAAATACAGGTACTCAAGTCCTTGTTAAAGTAAAGCAGAATTTCATCTTGACACTATTTCTTATAAATATAAGAATCCCTTAGACACTGTGTTTTCTGAAGTATCTTCACATAAATTATTGAACTCCACCTTCAAGAAATAGAATTAAGTAGATCTGCTGTTTCCATTTTACACATGAACAAATTCAGTGCCAGGAAGTAAAGTCAAGATTTCCACTACAGGAGCAAGAAATGAGTAGATGGACAATCTAATATCCAAACCCTGTACTAAGGGGTCAAAGGTTAGGGCTTCTCCCATCAAAATATGTGCTTCCTGAAGAATTGAGTTTTTCACAGTATCCGAGATTTTTGGCATGGAAACAGAGAAAGTGCTTTTTCTCTCTGTATTTGAATGAGTCTCTCCAGAAACAGATGCTATGCATCAGAGCTGACAGGAAGGGCAAACAAGGGAACTGAGTCATGAAGGTCTCTACATACAAAGGACACAAGACACACACACACACACACACACACACACACGAAATTACACTGCAGCATTAAGTGAAAAATTTTTTTAAAAATCTGATGATTTGTGATCATGAGGAAAGGTAGGAGTGGACTGGAATTGGTGAGGATTTCTCAAGAAAAGGAAGGGTATGAAGAAGTTAGTGCCCGATTCTATGGAGTCAGAGACTTCATGTTTCCAGCATAATGATCCACAGGACACTGGACTTGTGTCCGGATCAAGGGGGAGAAGATAGTGCCACAAACATACGACTGGGGTTTGAGACAAGGCTACAGCAGCAAGGATCTCAGGCCCTGGACAGGCAAGTCAGGCCATGACTGGCGTGGGTTAGGGAACGACAACGGGCACTGGGTATGTAGCACGGTCCCAACACAGGCACCCCCTCCACAGCAGCCACACCAGTCCATATCCCACCATGGCTGCTGGTTGTGTTCCTCCTGAAATACTGTGCACACGCATGGATCTGAACACGAGGGCATCACTCACTGTGAACAGCCGAGCAGGGTGGAAAAAGCTCTGAGGCTGGCTGCCTGGTGGATCCCCGAGGAAGGAGCCAAGCACCTGCAGTCCAGCGCTACAGAGTGAGAGAGCAGAACTCGTAGGTGAGCTCCGTAGTACCCAGAGTTCTCTGTTCTGCCTCACAGTGGATAGCAGAGCTGTGGTGGGTCTGAACCAATAATCACTATGTGCTCACACAGCACGTGGTGACATTCCTGCTAAGTATGGGTTGCGGATGCCACGGGGCTCCTGTAAGATAACGGCACTGAAAACTCCCCACTGCCCAGAGATGTCAACGCCAGCATAGGTCAGGGGCCAAGCTCTCACCATGTGCTCGCGCTGGTGCTGGTGTGAAGACTTGCTGTGCGGCAGCCAAGCAGAAGCATGGCGCATGCAGTGCGTGCCCTACTTCATACTGATAATAATAATAAATGTCTCTAACAGGTTCACAGACGCACTACTTTATACTGTCATTTTAGAGTAGACTGACATTTAAAAATTAATTTAAACCCAAAGGACACCTGTTCCCCCACATACCCTATACTGCCTTTCTTCCCCCATCCCATCATGGGTCTTGCATTCTGCTCAGCCCGGGCCTGCAGTGCTAAGCTCCACCACAGTGTCCCGGCATGCAGTGGGGAATCTCATCTACATCTGCACATGCGTGCTTCACTGAGTCCACATAGTGGACATCCTGCCTGTGGTACATTTCTCAGAAGTGTCTTCTCTCCTCATGGAGGGGTGCAGGAGGACTGTGATTGCAGTGGCAGAAGGATTTCTCCCAAGATGTGGCCGCTTGTGTGTCTGGGGCTGGGTGATGGAAGCCTGGGCAAAGCCAGCACATGACAGCCTGGCTGACGCACAGTGCAACCATACGACATGAATGGTTGCATCCCATCTTTTCATCTTGCAATGAATCCTCTTCTGGAGTGACTTGCAGGGCTCTTCCCCTGCTCTGTCTGAGTCAGAGTCCATATCCTTTAAAAATTAGTCTGCAAAAACATCCTTTCCTGAGGTGAACTTATAAAAGCCAAGGAACTCAGGAGAGTCCCATGCACAGTTAGGAGACAAGTAGACAGGCACTGCAGTACCAAGCAGGGACAGCAGGTGGGCAAACACTTACACAGACTGGACTTCATCTAGCGATCTGACCTAGCATTGGCCTCTGTCCAGAAGGTAGAGGGAATTCTCCTGGAAACTCTTCTGTATCAATGGCATGAGTAAGCTCCACCATCCTGGGCTGCCATCAAGCTGATGAAAGGAAGCTCTTAGCTCATCTCCCCTGGAGTTGAAGATGCTGTTAAGCATATTAATTATGCTACTTTCCATTTGTTCATGAAGTAAGACTTGCACACAACTCAAGCCCCTGCTCAAGACCTTATCCCAACCCCAAGGCCATGGGCTTTTAATTAAGAACATGAAAGCTTAAAGCCTTATGTGGAATATTCCTTAGACTCTTTCCTCCAGACCTGGCATTTGTGATACAGAAATGAAACAATTCATTCTGACAAGTTGCACTAAACTGAGGCCTGGAGCATACTGTGAGGGCCTCTCCGTGGAGCCCATAAAGTCCTCAGGAAGCATGCACTTGACATCTGGCTTGCTGTTCCTGCTGGAAGGCAGGGGCTTTGGTGTGAGGTGGTTGGCGCAGATGGGCATATTAGCTTGTTTAGCCTTGTGCATGAGTCCCCAGGAAGGGGTCATGTCCAGGCATTAATTGGGCATGTTCCAGCATACTCTTGAGGGGGTGCCCAAGTGGAGATGATGCAGTCAGATTCTTGTGCAGGGAAAGCGGTGGTAACTGAGGGACATGAGTGTCATGCATGCACCTCTATGCACATGAAACATGAGGTGCATGCTGCAGAAAGGATTCAAATATTGAGATTCCATAAGATGCACATGAGGGGAAAGAAAGGGAGACAGATGATCAGCCTCCATAACTGCTAGCAGGATTGTAGAGCTGCATCCTCTGTGCTTCCTTGGATGGGATGAAGACCTAGCTAGACACAAGAAAAAGATGTGTGAAGTGTGATGTTGGTCTCTAACCATAAACTAGAAGAGAAACAGTGATGCCACCTTATCACAGTCATTCTTCAAGACCCATTAGGAAAAGGGCTGTTAAATAATAAGCCCACTTGTATTTTCTTGCAACTTCTTGGAATATTATTAGCACCTTTTTAAGCAGTGTACTGTAGTGGTAATGCCCACGAGTTTTAGGGTTATACTTCCAGAGTTCAGGCTAAAATCTATCCCTTCTTAATAGCAATTTGAGACAACTGACTTCAACTGTTTAGGCTTCCGTTTTCTTGTCTGTGAAACAAGGGCAATGATATGTTCTTCCTGGTATTACTGTGACCTAATAATAATTTTAAAAGGTTTGGGCCCCCTGAGTAAGTGCTGGTTTGATCCCAGAACCCAGGATTTCAGGACTGAAGAACTCTTGGTCTTCTCAGAGCCTGGGACTGAGAGCTGGCACAACCTTGCATGGGAGGCTGCGGGTTTATCCACATATCACAATGATATGGTTTATATCTAGGTGTCCCCCATGCCTCATGCAATCAAAGGGTGGCTTCTAGAATTTCTGATTAATTCTTGATCTAGTGTTGGGATTATGGGTGTGAGTGCTACACCTGCTCTGGGGCAGATCATCTGCATTACAATGTAAGGTAGAAAGAGAGGCTTGCTAGCAGCCTCAGCAGCTGCAGCTCCACCCTCCCTTTGCTCTTTGCTGTTTCCCACCACTATGAGCAGCTGGCCTCTGCCATGTGCTGCTCTGCCTTAGAGCCAGCTGAGTATGGGCTGAAACGTCCACTAACTGTGAGCTAAATAAAGTTTTCCTTCTTCAATTTTGGATGTTTGGGTATTTTGTCCCAGCAATGAGAGAAGAATAACTAAGACAACAGAGTCAGCTTGGCTTTGAGACAACAGGAGGCGAGCACATTTCTCAATATGAAGTCTGCCAAAGAATCTGTGGCCCTTGTTAACCTACTACATGGGGATCGTAGCATATCTTGAAATTTTAGTGAACCTGAATTAGGCTAGATATTGGTTAAGTATACCAACAGTGTTATCCCTATAAAAGGTTTGCATCCCTTCTGGAGAAAAGTCTCGCATGACAGAAGTATAGCTCCCACCACATAAGGAAACCAGGGGCCCAAGTTCCTTCCGGTTTACTATAGTGCCAGTCCCTGAGATGTGGTCCTGAATTGTAACATTAACTGGAATGGATTCAGAGATGCCCAATGACTGGAGCACAGTTCTGTGTGTATCCTGATGATTGACGAATCAGTCCCATTCTAGGGAGAAAGGACATACCCAAGGTATGAGGGGCACGAACCAATAGGCTGTAGCCTGCATGTACCAAAACCAGAAGAAGGAAGTCTGTCCTCTGGCTCACTTGAAGAAGCTCTGCCGTGGCCATTTCCACTGCACATCTGCGGCCAGTTCCTTCGGGCTTCCAGTAAGGACGTTGAGCTCCTGGACACAGGTGCACACCGGACTCTGCACTGAATGCCAGGCCTTTGACCTGTGGCTCAATGCTCCAACTGCCCAGGACACAAAGAGGTATTCTATACTTTTCCACCCCAACTCTGAAGGGAGCCACAGTTAGCCTGGTTGGTAAATCTGCTCTGTATCTGTTCCCCTAGGGAACATGAGTTACTGCTCCTCTTGCCCCCAAATGGCTCAGTACATCATATTTATCTTCTACCCGAAGGAAATAGAGAAATGAGAAGAGGAAGCGGGTGCACGGGAAGACATTGCCCGTGGTGCTTTCGTCCACATAGTGCTTGATCACATAGAAGCTGGTCACTTTGTCACATCTAGCCAAAGGGGATTTGGAAATGTAGTTTTATGACTGGTCATGTAATGAATTAAAATGTTGGACAACCCATTACTAAAGAATAAAAAGGAATTATATGGCCAGGAATGGTGGCGCATGTTTGTAATCAACACATGCGGAGGCTTAAATAGAAAGATTTAAAGTGTGAGTCCAGACTGGGTAATTTAGAAACTTAGCAAGACCCTGGCTTAAAATAAAAATATAAAAAAAAGGTTGAGGATGTAGTTCAGTGTGAAAGCCCCATGTTAAATCTCTAGTATGGAAAGAAAAAAAAAAAGAGTGCCAGTTATCAGAGCTTAGCACACAGCAGGTAATAGCAACAATACGATTTTGAATGTGGTGGCCTAGCTTCACTGAAACCTCAAGTCCCATCCCAAGTCCTCAACCAGAAGCCTACGGCTAAGACTCACCTTCAAAAACATTTTAGAAGAAAGCATCTTAGGTTATATCTCAGAGCTGGGAGCATCCTTTTAAATCATCAAATTTTCTTTGGTTTGAGAGAGAAGAAAACAAGAATCCATGGTGAAGGAGGGCATGGTCACACAGCTGACCACCAGGACAGCCTTGTCCCCTCTGGGCTGTGACTCCTCTTCTATGCATGAGGCTCTATGCAGCTCAGCCTCCTGGGCAGCAAAGTGTGGAGGATGCACAAATCTCATCAGAAATGTAAGATTATCTTCCACCTTTCCTTCCCTCCCTCCCTCCTTCCCTCCCTTCCTCCTTCCCTCCCTCCCTCCTTCCCTCCCTTCCTCCTTTGTGTGGTGCTGGGCATGGGAGCCAGCTAAGCACACACTCCACCCCTGAGACCCACCCAGCCCCTGGTGCACACATTCACAACACATGCACAGCTCACAGTGCAGGGTGCAGGCAGCATGGCAGACGGGCAACATAGCAACAGCAAACAACAGCCCCCATGCTTTTAGGGAGGGCAAGGTTTAAGTTTGGAAGAGCAAGAGGATAAATATGTATAATGGAAAGTGATGAAAGCATTCTTCCAGAAAAATAGGGAACATAGAGGAGAGATGGATAACTTGAGTGAGTCCGGTATTACAAAGACAGCCATACTTGTGAGAAATACAATAAGAAGGAAGCAAGAGCAGCGCAGGAAACCCAGAGAGAGGAAGAGTGCATTTCAGAGCATGGCTGTGATGCTTCACTGTGTGCCTAGGAGCAAGCCTTTCTGTACTCTCTGGGAGAGAAACACTCCCTGGGATGAAGGCAATGGCTGAGGGCTTGAGTGCTGTGCCCAGGACAGCTCAGGAGCTAGAATCCTCTGGCTCAACAGAGAAATGGTTCTGGGGTAGGATAACATGATAGGAATTAGCATATCTGCTCTGATTTCAGACAATTCCTGGTGAGACAGAGCTATGCAACCAAAAAGGGATTGAGGAGACAGGCCATGTTCACACTAGAGGAGAATGATTATGCGTGGGTAATCCATGTAGGATGTGGCTTTGTCTGTCTAATGAGAATACAGAGTCAGTGTCAGGCTTCCTATTGGAAGAGTGATGGGGCCTGGACATAGAGACCACGGAAGACTTCGGTGCTGACACGGGGGACAGTAGGTGCTGTGGCCGGCAGAGAGTGTTACATAAAAACATCATAAAGGAACATTTGCAACCCCAAGTGTTCAGTCCTGCGAAGAAGCACTGCAGCCAACAAAGGACCTGAAGCAGGCGGTCAGAGGAGGGGAGGAGCCCTTTGGGCCTTAGTGTCTTAGAAGGGAGGAGTCAGCAGCAACATTTCAGTAAGAGCCAACAATCAGGAAGCGATTGGACAAGCAATTGGATTGCAAATTTCTGACGGACACTGTGTGTGCGGGGGAGAGAGAGAGGAAGAAGGAGGAGGAGGAGGAAGAGAGGAGAGGAGAGACAGAGACAGAGACAGACAGACAGACACAGCAACAGAGAAATAGGGAGGTAATTACAACTAACACAAGGCTCAGGGTTAGGGATCTTTAAGCAGAGTAGAAACAAGTTTCATGTGGGTGGTCAAAGAAAAGATCATTGTGCTTGGAGCAGAAGATGGATGGAGGACTGGCCACAGTCATGGCCAGTATAGAGGGGAGGACAGTGCCACCTCTCCTGCAAGCCACCCTGAGACCAGGTCACCCTCTCCTCACTAACCAAGGGTTCTTCAGATGTGCACCAGACAGCTGTCTATGTTGTTGGCTGGTGGAAGGCCCTGGGTGGACCAGTTCCAGCGCCCCTCGCGTCCCTGCATTTATCTGATCACAAAGGGCACAGTTTTGAATTGCGGTTGTTCCCATGGACAGTGGGCTGCAGAGGCAGGAGAATATGCCCAACGCCCTGCCACAGTGACCCGTGGCCTAGCGTTCCGATTCCTGGAAAATAATGTGTTTGGTGGTGGAAACCAGGAGTGCTGGTGTTTTCCACTCACAGATGGGCCTGCATGAGATCATTGCCACATGGTGCTGTGCTCTGGTTCTGATTTGGGCACAATCTCCAGGACTGCACGATTCCCCTCAGTCCCATGGCCACAGTGGGGAATGACAGAGCACAGAAAGGAGGAGGAAAATCAGTGGAAACATTTAAGCAATGAGTTCACAGAATGTATGAAGCATATGAAATTTATCAAATGGGTTGGAAAATTCATTGCAGCAAACACTGGCTGACTGCTCCACGGTAGGTTTCTGTCTGCTTTAGCGCAGGGAAACCTAGCCGGGCCCACGGACTTGCTTGTCCGCTCTGCTTCTCGGGGACTCTTCATACACCCACAGGACAAAGCACGCCCACGGCGGGTGAAGGCTCAGTACATCCAAACTGCCAAACCCATGCGTGTCGCAAAATGATGAAAGTTCATACCCTTCTCCTTTGCTGACCCTGGGCACTCCTGCACCAGTCCTCTCGGGTCCCCAGATTTGCAAGTTGCCTTTCAGTAAACCAACTTGCCCAGAGGTCTGTGGGAAAACTGCTTGGTACACGATGTAACCGATTTCAGACTCTGGAGCCAAGCTCTGTGGACTAAAATTCAAACACTGCCAGCTGGACAAGTTCATTTTAAAATTCCTTTCTGTAGCTTCTTCCCCGGAAATAGGTGGAAGATAAGAGCACTGTGCTTCATAAGGTTGCTTTGAGTTTTAAATGATGTAATGGGTGGGAATGGCTTGGTATATTGTCTGGGAGACCATAAATATCCAAGCCACGCTTGCAGCCACCATCATATGCTGTCAAGCTGATTAAAAACTGCAGCTCTGAGTCTTGCTCTCAGTCTAGGTGGGGGATACAGGAGAAGGCTCTGAGAGGAGTGGGGGAGAAAAGGCCAATACAATGATGCGTTCCAAATGGGTAAATGCTTTGAAGGAGAAAACAATCGACATTTGCAGAAATTTCTTCAGAGTGGCTAAATGACATGAACTTATCAGAAGTAGGAGAGCTCAGCTGGGAAAGAAAGGGGGCAAGGGGACGCTGCATGGAAAGATTGAAAAATAGACTAGGAAGCGTTAAAGGTAGGGATGAACGCACAAGGCAGAGGGAAGGAGGGAGAGCCATATGCCCTCCAGGCAGCATGCTGAAATGCAGGGAAGTTGGAAGGCAAGATTGGCACTGCATAGCAGTGCCGCAGGAGCACCGACGTGCGAGAGCTGTGTCTTCGAGTGCAAGACACACACTCTGGTGTGCTGGGAGAGAGACGTCTGCTGCTGAGATTCCTTCTACGAACTTGTTCCAGTCTTCTCACCACACCGTGAACGTCGGAGACAGAGCAGACCTCAGCCCTCATCCGAACCTCAGCTCCCCGCTGTGACTGACACCCAGGGAGCACTGGAAGGTTTGTAAAAGTAAAAGACAAGGAGGGCAGGAAGAGAGGGAAAGAGAGAAGAAAGAGAGGAGGACAAGTGTCTATGATTAGTCACCAAGAGCCTCACTTTTTCCCTTGTTGATTGAATTTAAGGTGCAAATTGAACTGTCCTCCTCCTTCACTTTTGGTGACCTTGCCAAGATGTTCTCTCAGGATTAGCCCCAATGGGAAGGAAGCAGGTCTGTGAACCAGGAAAGCTTTAGCTGTCCTGTGCATGACGTCATTAAACAGCCAAGACAAGGTGCAGCTGAGGGACGGGAGAAGCGCTGAGAAGCGGATCGTCCTGCAGGAAGTTAAAGCACCAGTGCTCACTGCCCTCTTTATTTCTCTCTAAAAGTGAAATGCGATAGAGCCTTGGGTTTCCTCTGAGAACTGCCTGGGCTGGGGGGGGGGGGCTGTGAGTTCACAGAGAAATGAAAAGATGAGGGGAAAAAGGGAAAGGGGGGGTAATGGTTCTCTAGGTAAGAATTGCAAGCAGCCTTGAGTGATTAGAGAGGGGAGGAATGAAGGATCTGGGAGAAAAATCCCAACTGGTCCAGACCAACATGGCGCATATGGAGACAGCGGGGAGCTCTCCAAGGAAGCCTTCTGCCTCCCGTTGGAGGAAGGAGTGGCACCATTGCCTTCAAAAAATGATGGATGGAGAAATGTCCCATTCTAGGGGGCTGTCGGTTCTTTTCAAAATTTCACATAGAAACCACCTGGGCTCCAAACAGGAGTGGGAGATTTTTAGCAGGGAGTGCGGGCAGGGGTGAGAACACCAAACCTTTAGTTTCATCTGTTTCTTTCGTTGTTGTTTTTAAAATAAAGCTGCACTTGGCCCAGTGTGAACTGTTAAGTGTCTTATTATAAACTTGAACATCAACAGTGGTTAGGGAAAAAAAATGATAAAACTTGCAACCAAAAACAAAACCTAGAAGAAAGAGAAAGAAAGGATGAAAAGAAAGAAAGGTCTGGATGAGTGGCAGTTCCCATTTCTCTACAAGTGTTACATTTCAGTCCCCCTGCCACTACCACATGTTCCCTGTTCACAGATAATTTGTACAACATATTTTATCATTCAGTTTTAGACACAGTTGAAAGGCTTTTGCCTAAGGCTTGGAACACTTTGAAAATTGTACACCACTCGGAAGGCTTTCTTCTGCTTCGCTGTGCAATTAGGTGACGGTCTTTCGACAGACGTCGAATTTATCATTATGGGACTGCGGCTGTGTGCGCGGCTGTGTGTGCGCGCTCACACGCACCAGTGTGTCGAAAGCCAAGGTGAGCCAGAGGATGAGTGGGAGGGGCTTCCCGTAAGGGACAGATGAGCAATCAGGAAGCAGGGCAGCCTCTCAGTTTCTCGAGGGTTGAAGTTGCAAACAGTAAGTGCATTTTCATCCTTCAAGAAGTTGGGCTCTGGGACACGTCAGTTCTGGGTGCTGTTTACATGTTGATTCGGCCTTGCAATGTTGACTACTGTTTAATCACAGTGTAATGAGCCAAGGACATGCAGGCTCCCTAACCTCTGCTAGCGACTCCGGGACCTTCTGCTCGCTCCCTGCCGTCCTCTCCGCCCTGCCCTGCTGGCTTTCTCAGCGTGGCTGCACTGCACTGGTGTGCTCAGCCTCCCCTGGTGGATGCTCTTGGCAAAGGTGGTCCACCCAGGAAGGCTGAGGCTGGGCTTAGGCCCAGGCCTGGGCCCTGTGGTCCAGGACCAGGGAGGACAGGGAGGAAGCAATGGGGTCGGACTCAGGTTCTGGCTGAATTCCAGTGTGTTGCTGTGGTTTACACAACCCGAATTTTAAAGCCAGCTTTGATAAAGGACAACTTGTTCTCACCATTAGACTGCTTTGTATTTTTCTACTGAATAATGCAGATGCGAAGAGAAAGGAGAGAGCCTCACACAGCGCCCCTGGGAAGAGCCAGCTCTGCTCTGAGGAAGAACTCGGCAGCCCTCATCACGCCTCAGTGCGGCCCTTCTCCAGGCTTCAGAAAGCGCAGCAGCATACCAGGTGAAGTCAGAAGAGCGCGGCCTCTGGTGGGAGAGGAGCTTGCGTCTCCCTCGGCCGTCCCCAGCGTTTGGCATTTCACAACACAAACTTGCCATCTCAATTTCATAGAGACCATGTTTCAGGGTCTCTGTCAGTTCCTAACCCCCTGAATATATCTGTGTACACATTTTAAGTCATGAAGCATTCCAAGGAAGCTTTTGGGATGGAAAAATGGGGTTATGGGACTAAAAATAGTTGATTAATAACTGCAAGCACTGTTGATGATAAGTAGGTCTGTACTCCTTGCCAGTGGTGGGAGGAAACAACGGAACATGGACTCCATTTGGGAAATCGACACAAGCCTGCAACAAAACTTGACCTTAAACAACAGGGGCGTGGGGAGGCACAAGGCACAGGGCAACTTCACCTGGTATTGGTTTTTCAGGCAACTGTGAGCCAAAGGACAGCAACTTTTTGAAACAAATAACTATTAAATTTCAATCATCTTAAAGTCCATGTCACTCTGTATGCTAAGCAGGCTAGAGGCATCTGAAAACATTCTGAAGTAAATCTATTAAAATAATTGCAAGACTAATACACTTTCTAAGGCTATATATTTATTAGAGATAGATATAAGCAATAGCACAATTACCCTGAAAGGCGAGGTCCATGTTACAGTGACCCTGGCTATTCAGAAAGAAGAGCTAGACTGGCGTGGTCCAAGGTCCCCAGCCTAACAAGAGCAAGCAGGACTCTCTTGCCTCTCCGAGAAAACATTAAGGATTATGCAAAATAAAGCCACTTAGAGATGCCCTCCTCTGCAAATAATAAGAAAGGATGACGGTCAATCCTGTGCAGACATTTGCTAGATTTATACGCATGCGCAGAGCCAAGACCAAGGGTATGGGTCAGTGGCAATGTCGTTATAATACTAATTTATGGAAGGCCAGCAGCAGGCGGAAGCTGCCAAGACACCACGTGAAAGCTCACCCTGAGGAAAGCAGAAAGTACTTTCCTTTTGAAATCCGTCCAAGACATTGTGCCATGACACCCACTCCTGGGCCCACAAAACCGGGGTCACTTAAGCTATTGTTTGTAGAAAGCCTGCTGTCCCTGGGGGCCTTCAAGGTGGGGGACAGGAGCTCAGGGCAGCTGGTGTTCAGCAAGGTGCATTCACATTCCCCTCCATCTACTCAGACATCCCAATCTCACCATCCTGATCTGCTCTTCTCCCAGGGCCTGCAAACCAACATTTCTGCAGACAGAAGGGGCCTGATGCTAAGTGGGCACACCATTTGCCAGTAGCCAGGTGGGGTGGGAGATTTGGAGAGGACCAAAAGGCTCGCTTTTGTCACTGCTGCTTCCCTGAGACGTGGCCAAAATAGAGCACATTTTGAGGTGTGAGAGAACAATTCCATCAGCCATGGATATGGAGTTTGGATGGGCGCTTAACCCCAGCAGTTCACAAGCCTAACCCTCCATCTGTGAAGCAGCACAGGGGCCTGAGTTCACAGGTGTGCATGCAATGAGGCACGGCCTTCGCAGACTCGCGAGCAGCTGCATTCGTACGCAGGGATTGTTCAGGAAATTGAACGGCCGTGGGCCGCTTTGAAGAGAATATGACTTTCAGGATTCTGACTTGAACCTATTCTTGCCACTGACTTTTTCATATGACCTTGGGCAAATCATTTAACCTGCAGCTGAACTGCCTCTGTGACAGAAACAGTATGATTCTCGGCCTAAGACGCAATTTCAGAACAGAAACTCTATCTTAATTTTGCTTTCCTTTCCACTGCTTGATCTCATCATTGGGATGCAGTGAGTTGCTCCACAGGGCTTTGGGATTGACCTGCCCGCCAGGAGCATAAGAAAGCCTCATGCTTCCCAGAGGTGGACGAACAGCGTGTGTGCAGCAGCTGAAAGAGGACTATTCTGGAACTGGGCAGACCCAGCCCCCAGCCGGCCCACTTGTGCAGCGCACAGGTGTTCAGGCTCAACTCCTCCTCCTGGACGAGAGTTTGGCTCTTTTTGGAACCCCAGGTAGATGTGCAGATGGACTGAAATTCTTAGGATCTCTTTTAACTAGGCTTGGTACATTGTAGGCATGTACTAAAAACAGTGCATTTATACCACCTGTGAACCACGGGGCAGGACAGCAGACTGGTTAAGAGCTCTGGTTTCTTGCAAACCCATTTAAGTTGGAGGCGAAAGACCTCCAGCACCCTCTTCAGCCTCCATCCTCTCCTCTATACTAGGGGTGTGTGATAGCTTCGACCTTCTATTGCTGAGAATTAAAAGATAACATATGCAAATGATCTGGCACACTGTGGCATCAGTGTGTGTCCACTGCTGTACTTGGCCAATCTTCATCCTTCTGCAATCCACTGGGACTCCTGTCTCACCCCTGTAGGGTCACTGGGGCCGGGACTCTCTGTCCTACCCCGCAGAGCCCTGCAATGCAGTTGGACGGCTGGAAGCCAGCGATAGCATGGGGCTCCTGGGTCTGTGTCACAGCCTCTGTTGTTCTTTCCTCAAGTTGCATTCTGGTTAGGGTTGTCACCAGCCATTCAGTGTGTTCTCCATGTCTCTGCCTAGCCCTGTGGTCTCCACGGCCCTAGAGCATGACTGTTCAGCAGCTGAGAGTTGGCTTTATTCTTGCAGCTTGTGTCTGCTAGCAGAAACTGCATCCATTCGCTTCCCTCTTGAATTTGGTGGAGTGACCAGAAATCTTGGCCCTAGGCCTGGTGAGGAAGGAGAGAGAAGAAAATGGGCAGGGGAGAGTCTATTAGTCTGTTCTCTGCTGCAATAACAATATCATTGCACGGATGATTTACAATGATAGAAAAACATTTGGCCTGCAGGTTGAGAGGCAGGGAATCTACAGGTGTGGGGCCTCAGCTGGGGAGGGCCTCTGACACATGGCCTATGGGAGCAGGAGGACAGGAGAGAGCCCGTGAGAGCAGACGGGGAGAGAGCGCCTCCTCTGCTCACTAACCAGCCCCAGTGGCCAGAGCAGGCATCCCTTTCTGCAGGCACAAGCTCAGGACCCGATCAGTCTGAAAAGTCACCCTTTCCATCCTTTTACAATGCAACTGAATTTCCACATGCATTTGGGAGGGGACGTTCTAGCGGTAGCAAGAATGAGACCCACTGACCTGAGGTCATAGGCTAGAGAGGAGCAAAAGGTGGATTTAAACCTGGGCCCACTCTCAAGGAATCCAGGTTGCCACTGCTGGACTCAGTGGGAAAACAGACAACTACTAGGTAATGGCAAGGTGAAACCAAAAGAGAGAAAGGCCCTCAGAGCCACCAGGTCTCACAAAGATGCCCTGTGTGCTGAGACTTAAAGGATTCGTGAAAGTGATGAAGGTGTGTGAAAGACACAAGGGTGACCCCACAAGGGACATCCTGCAAAAGTTAATGGAGAAGCACTGCCAGGATATTGGACATACTACTATACACACGTGGTACTACAAGCATTACACCAGGGTGTTGGACAGGGAGGACTACCCACAGGTAGAATCGCTAGTGTTACACTCACCACAGGTGGTATCCAGGAGACCTGCCACAAGGGAACTACCTACAGTTACTCCTGGGTCACAGGTTATCAGGCATCAGTATGCATCAGAATCACCAAGGGGACTACCAGGAGCACATCTTGGGGCATATGCTCCACGTGTCTGATTCAATCAATCTGGACAGAACCCAAGAGCTTGTATCTCCAAGCGCTTCCTGTGTGATTCTAGTGCTGCTGGCCCAGGCAGCCTCCAGGAAAACCAGGGGCCTCAGGTGTCATGAGAGAAGACGAGGAGGAAATCAGGCCATCGTGGAGGGGTCTTCTGCGTGGCCTCCTTGTGGAGACAGGAGGAAGCTGCTCCTTCGGTTCTGTGTGGAAGCAGAGATCCCAGACTTTCTTTTCCCATTGGAGGGCAAGGACAGAAATTCTCTATCAGGATTGTTGCTCCCTCGGAGAGCATTGGCAGCACTTCCTGGGGCACCATGAGGATTCCTTATTCTTAATGCTTCTTGTCCTCAGGGGCCCAGAGAGCAGAGACACTTGCTCCCAGTCTCAACAAGAGCCTGTGGGCTGGCGCGCATTTACCTCAGCTTGTCACTGAGCAACCAAGGAAGGTGCCTGAGCCAGTGCAGCAGGCTGGAGAGTTGGTGTCCCGGAGGGCTGCATTACATCCTCACAGAGACATGGGTGAGCCCAGCTCAAGCGCTCCACCATCTGCACTCAAAGACTTTCAAGATGTTTAAAAATCCTCCTAAGAACATTCTGCAGAAACTGAGTCACACTGATCCTATCATCTTTCCTTTCAGCATTTCACCTAAAACACACACAAACACACAAAAAAATAGGGCTGGCCAAATAGCTCAGCATATTAAAGCACCTGCAAGCAGCTGCAGGGGCCAGAGGTTCGATCCCTGGGCTGCTGTGCTGGCCCCGCTTCTGGGAGGTGCTGAGAAGGCAAATGTGACTGGGTGTGGTAGTGTGCACCTGTAATCCCAGCTCTTGGGAGGCTGTAAACAGGCGGATCACTACGAGTCTGATCTAGCAGTGAGACCCTGAACACCCTGTAGACCCTTCCCTAAAATACAAAAAAAAAAGACAGAAAGAAAGCAGTTTGTTCACATATGCTCCTGCACATTCTGCAATCAATAACTGGTCTGATAATACTCAATTTATCTGCATATCATTTTGGAAGACTGTACATTAAGCACTTGTTTACATTAAATTAAATTTACATTAAATTCTGCTATTCTGTTTTATTCCCCATACCCAACATTTCCAAACTGGCAGAACTTAAAGGCTCTATGAATATAGTTCTTTCCAATGCAATCTTAATCTAACACCATCATCTTTGTCAGTTTTCACTGGTCTGTGGCATCAGTAGTCCCACTTTTCCTTTGAGTATTTCTTTTGTTATTTTCTTGAACTTCTAAAAATGATTAATACAGTGACGTTTTCCGATGGGAAATGCAATAACATATGCTGTGAAGCAAAAGTGAGAAACAAAATGTGAAAATGGAAACAAACTACCCAACACTTTAATAAAAGGAGACACTAGCTGCCCTTATGTTCCTTTGAGTGTTTCCAAAAAGTTTCAAGGTCACTGGAGGTCATGATGGAAGATTGCACTTCATCCTTCTGCACCAAATATGTCTTTTTTTAAAACCAACTTTGCATGCATATATCTGGTAATCTGAACAGCTAGTTTGAAGACAACATTATGCACTGTGACAACCATTGTTGATTTCCTATCATCTTGTTTTGAAATTCTGTATCTTTTTAATGTTGGTTTTCATTCTCTTTAAAATAAAAGTCTGCGCTCTATGTATCTTTCGATTTAGACTTAGTGCGCTGAACTTTCTAGGCTGAAGGTAACCCACACTCTGCCTCTCCTGCACTTTTTCTCTCTGTCCCTGGACGGCGGGGGTCTTGCACTGAGCGCCACTCCCCTCTTGCTTGAGAGCTCAGTGTTCCTCGGACAACAGTAAGGAAGCACTTGCCGGGAATGTTGCTAAGACAGGCTTAGACAGAGACGGAGTGGCTCAAAAGCTGAGGGCCTTCCCTGGCTCCCGAGCTTGTCTCACGCCATGCTTTTCAGGACCATGTTTCGTTCTTGAAACTCTCCCATTACCCAGGGAAGCACTGATGCAATTCCAGGAAATGGGAAGGGAAGGGAGGAGTCGGAAGACAGTGGCTGCGGCTGTACAGGAAGGCTGACGGTGGGTGTCAGCGCGCCCCCGGGGCCCAGGTCGCACTGAGAGTCCTCCAGCTCTCCGGGGCAGGGCGCTCACAGCTGCCAAGTGAAAACCACCCCCAGTGGGGCGAGTGCAGCGAACTAGGCTAGAGGAGGAGCAACTGGGATGAGGGAAGGCAGACACGAAGGTAGGCCGAAGGGAAAGGAGAGACGTGCCCATGCCGGGCGCTTCACGACTGGACTGCGGAGCTCTCCGGTCTACGGGAAGGAGCAGTTAGCGCTCACATTTTCTCTCTCTCTCTCTCTCTCTCTCTCTCTCTCTCTCTCTCTCTCTCCTCTTTAATGTTTTTATGAATCTTTTAGACCAATTTTGCATGCTTCTATCTAATAATCTGAACGACTAATTTGAAGGCAACAATATGTACTATAACAACCATTTTTGAGTTCCTATTATTTTGTTTAGTGAAATTCTGTAGAATTTCTAATTTTACTATTCTGTATCATTTCTAATTTTTACTATATTTTATTCTGTTTAAAAAATAAGCAAGTTTGTCAAGTTAAAAAAAGAAAATTTAAAATGTCACAGGTCACTTGTCAATGGGGTTGAAAATCCAGCAGCTTCAGCAATGCAGCACAAGGCCAGCAAGATAGCTCAGCGGCTTAAAGCGCCTGCTTAGGCAAGCTTAGGCAAGTGTGCAGGGACCACAGTTCGATCCCTGGCACCGCAGCCACATCAGCCCTGCCCCCAGGGTGGGCTGAGCCAGCCTCATACACACACACACACACACACACACAAAACAATTAAAAAATTAAGAAAAAAAAAATGCAGCCCAGAGCCCAATAGCTGTTGTGTTTCCTGCTAGGGCAGGGAGAAGATGCTAAGCGTGAGTTTCCATTTTGCTTCAGTCCTTTTCCTTCTGCTAACTGGAGAATGTCTCATCTCTGTGTGTCAAATGCAGCATATGTGAAAATACCTCCTGATCATCTTTCACAGGCATTCCTTCCAAGTGAAAAAGCAAATAATGGGGTCACGGGCTTCCTGGGGTAATACAACCCAGCTTTCTAGTGTGATTTTGATTAGCAAACGCTGTCCCTGGTTTTATCATGTGTGGGGAAGTACTAGTCTGTGATTTCACGCATTTTTGAAGGCAAAAGGAGGGAACTTAGCTCTCAGCATTTTATAGTGGATCCTAGAATTCGCAAGAGTCATCTTCCGAGAGCCGGGTGCTAAGCCATGCTGGGCATTAGCCATCAGGCCTAGAGGAGAAATCGTGAAGTAATACGCAGCAGAGCGCGTGCACCATCGCAGCTCACCACCACGCGCGCCGCCTTCATCCGGCTCCGTCCGCATCCCCCACGGTGAAAGCCATGATGCGGGATGCAGTTGTTTTGTTTTGGTTCTTAAAAATCTAGCTCAGGCAACGTCAGTCCACTTCAAGGCTCCTTGTGGGAGATTTCNAGAGCTCCCTCTGTTCTTTCTATTCTTGTCTGTATTTTTGAAGCCCTGCGCTCCAGTGTGAGGTCCAACGAGCTTGGGTGTCGGGGCGCCCACGGTGCGTACTCCGCTTCCTAAATCTGGGGGCTCTTCGTCTCCTCAGATTACCTCACATCATGCCAGATGCTGCCTGTTTACTACAGGCCTCGGGAACCCATGCTGCTATTTAACAGAAATCAGGAACACAGGATGATTTTTGAAAGCTCTGTTTTTATTTTTTTTCAAGAAACTTTGATTAAATTGCAAGCTTTTAGCAAACTCAGATTGCTAACAATCTTAGCTACCCCCAAATTAGAGCTCATCTGTAAATCATTAGGGTAAATTTTGTAGCAAAACCAGAAGTTTTTGCAATACCTTCTCCGGCAGGAGCCACTTTGCTTCCCAGTAAATTAGGTGATATTGCCATCTAGTTCTTTGTGGCTGAACTGTAGACAGGAACCAGGGAGAAAACTCATATTAGATGGTGGGCAAAAAGAAATGCTGCGTCGCAATGCCAGGGAGTAAACGGACTTGGCCTCGAGCCTGTCTGCCTTCTTCCCTTTTCTCCTTGACACAGGCAAGCTTTTGCATCACTACATAATTTGGAAATATAATTTAGTGGATACGGTAAAAAGGGTACACCCACGATGTGACAGCTACACTCGGTCTGTCAATAGACTGACTTAGGAGCAGAATAGGAAGTTAGTACAGCATGATCTGGCTGCGTCTGGCAGCTCAAGGCAGTGTGGCAATGGGCACCTCATCTGGTGGGTCAAGGTGGTGTGGCCATGGGCACCTCATATAGTGGGTCAAGGTGACATGGCCGTGGGCACCGCATCTGGAGGGTGAAGGTGACATGGCTGTGTGTACTGCATCTGGTGGGCCAAGGTGACATGGCCGTGGGCACCTCATNTGGTGGGTCAAGGTGGTGTGGCCATGGGCACCGCATCTGGAGGGTGAAGGTGACATGGCTGTGTGCACTGCATCTGGTGGGTCAAGGTGACATGGCCGTGGGCACCGCATCTGGAGGGTGAAGGTGACATGGCCGTGGGCACTTCATCTGGTGGGTCAAGGTGACATGGCCGTGGGCACCGCATCTGGAGGGTGAAGGTGATATGGCCGTGGGCACCTCATCTGGTGGGTGAAGGTGACATGGCCGTGGGCACTTCGTCTGGTGGATCAAGGTGACATGGCTGTGGGCACTTCATCTGGCCCTGGCCTTTTCCACCCTGGCATTCCTCCCTGCTCTGCTTCCTCAGGGCAGGCCCTACTCCTGCATACCTTTGCGCCATCTCATTTCTGCTTTGGAGCCAGCTGGCCCCAAACCAGCCCGTGGCAACTGTGAGCAAAGGTGACCCTTTCTCCTGTAAGTTGGTGTGCTGGGCATTTGGTCCCAGGAATGGAAAGGGGGACAACACACTCACATAAACTATTTCTCAACCCTTCTCTCCAAAGTGAACAAATGAGATATGTATAAAGAATAACAGAAGAAGTGATGAAGTACACACGTCCTCACACACTTGCACAGATTAAAATCTTGCCCCCCACAGCCTGGATGGATAAACTGGGAAGTGCTAACACCTCCAGGGCAGGAGCAGGAGGCATGCTTTCTCCCAAGGTAGAACTGTGTGGGGCTGTAGAAAAGGCTACACTTACGGCACCACGAGCTGGCTTGAATACTGATTAACCAGCCATGTCACCCAATCTTTCAGGTTCTTGACTTTCTCCTTTGGAAGCAAAGGCAAAACTCATGTCACAAGGTCACAATAAACATGCATGTAGATCGATAAACATGTACGCAGATAGCGGCCCAGGAGCACACTGCCAGGAGCTGGCTTGTACCTGCTGAGTAAAATTAGAACTGATGGCGAGAAGCAGCCTGGTGGCCCCTGTGAACGTAACGAGTACCACAGTACCTACAGCATGCATCCCATGAAGGACAAAGTGGAGAGAAGAGGTTGAAGGCCCAAGTTTCAGTGCTTGTGAAGAGCTCACTCTATAATGCCAGCCAACTGGCACATCCCAGTGATGTAGCTTTTCCTTATTTCTAAACAACTGTCTGCCTCTTTATTGCCAGAGAGCAAATTTGATATTGCAATAAGCTGTGAGTTGCATACAGTGGGAGTTAAAGGAATTCATTCTTTTTTCCATAGAACTCTGTACGAGGATTCTGAGGATACAACAACTTGACATCATAAGCTAAATAGAGAATCTCCCAACCCCAGGATTCCAGCTGACAGGGAATCTGCACCTGCGCCTTTCTCCCTGCACCACTATGTTGCCTGCTGTGGGGACAGAATTTCAGATCCACGCTGACCGTGGGCATAGGTCGGTGGGCCCTGCCTCCATTCCTATGTTCCTGTATCCCTCCACAATTGAAGGAATAAAGCCATGTTTTAAATTTTTTTCTAATATTTTCTTTATTTATTTGGTACAGGGTCTCACTACGCAGGTCAGCTCACAGTAATCCACCTGTCTCAGCCCCTCCAGTGCTGGAATTACAGGCATGAGCCCCCACGCCCAGTTTCTAATACCATGTTTTGACTCTCGCTATATTTTGATCAGTAATAAGAGTTCTTTGCATGACTAGACTGTCAGCCTGTCCATTCTGCTCTTGATCTTGTACCTAACCCCTCTTTCAAAAGATTTTGCTTTCAAAATATTTAGAGGTGACGCATTTCTCCATATGCTCCCTTACAGTGAGAGCCGTGGCCGTGAGGTCCCGCACCCCGACTCATTTTGGGAGGTCATGGCACACTCATCAGGGCACTTAGGATTTTGCACAGTTTAATCACCTTTAGGAAATTCCTTTTTCTAGGTGGGATGTCTTTTCCAGTCTGGTTTCAGTCTACAGCCTGTCATTTCACTGTATCACCTAAATTTGTAAGGTGTGGGGAGGAGAGAGAGAATAGAAGAAAATTGTGAAAATCAAAGAAAAAATTTGTGACCTAGATTTCAACTCGGCAGAAAAAAAAGATTTTCTCCCTTAATGAATCAAGATT
>NDGM011085058.1:0-14174 GCA_002564305.1 Octomys mimax | reverse complement strand
CTTGGGAGGCTGTAAACAGGAGGATCACTGCAAGTCTGATCTAGTAGTGAGACCCTGAACACCGTGTAGACCCTTCGCTAAAAAAAAGAAAAGAAAAAAAAAAAAGCAGACACTGGCATCCCAGGGTGAAAACCTATAGTAGCCTGACACACTGGTGTTTCTCCAGGAGGGAAACACAATTCTGATGGACAGTAGGGGAGGCTGGTGTTCTACTGTATGTGCATAAGTATGTAAGCCAAACCTACACACATGCACCTCCCTCTCAGCCCCAGAACACACATGGGTCTGTGACCAAGAGAGATGTTGGTGTAAGTAAATAGAAACAAAGTCCCCAATAGAAATGAGGAAAGGAGGAGCCCTGTGTCTGGGAGAGATCACTCACAGGGGACTCCTGCCCCATTAGAACTGGGGGGATGTTCAGAAAGCCCACGACCTGATTTAATGAATTGTCAGGGCCTGGTCCCAGCAGAGAGAGCAGGGCAGTGGGCCCTGGCCTGTCTGACTGTTGGGATGAGGACAAAATGGGGAGAGAGGCTATGCACACACTGCAGCCAGCCATCTCCCTGCAACAAGGGCAGGTTGGAGCCTTTTTTTCCAGGAAAGTCCCCTGGCACAGCCAGCACAGCTGTGAAGGCCTTCAAGGAACATTGGGGAGTTGAGTTCTGTTACTAGGCCTAGGGGATGATGGGATGATGGGATGAGGTGAGGAGCTAGGGAGGGGTAATCTTAGAGTAACAGTGGCAGTGGAATTCTCAGCCCTTTAGGGGTGATATTTTAGAAATCCAGGTGCTTCTGGAGATGGTGAATAGGCCTATTGCTAATGGGAGCCATAGTGACATTTTACTGAGCTGTGTTCAGGAGACTGTTACCAACCAGGTCCCTTTGCCCAGGAGGGCTGTGCCACCAACCACCTTTTCTGGTCACTAAATGTGGTCTTAACTGCTATCTCTTCAGGCTGTCACATGCCAAGTCCGTCAGGGCAGTAGGTACTCATGCTCAGCACAGCATACCTGGGCTTCACACACAATGCGCTATGTCCTGTGCTCACTTGCCACGCAGGGCATCCTCTGTGCTAGGAATAAGAGCACAGAAGCTCAGAGAGCTCAGGTGGCTTGCCCAAACTATAGCTACTCCAGGCCAAGAGACATCTACTGTTCCGGGCTGTCCCTTTAGGTCAGATGCAGTGGACAGGATCCCAGGCTACTAGGGTCACCTCTCCTGGGCCTATCAGCCCCAGCCTTCATGCCTGTGCTGGTTTGTATGCCTCTGCCAGCTCCCTACCCTCCTCTTAGAGAATGAGCAAAACAAAACTCAAGACCAGCACTGAGGTGTCCCCAACAATTTTATTATAAACAGAAACAACAGCCCTACTTGGTGGCTGCAGCCCTGCCTTGGTGGCTCTGAGCACCTATCGGAGGGACCTGTCCCTTTACCCTAGTCTGGAGGCCAGAACCAAGGAAAGTTGTTCCCTGTCCCACCAAGTACACGGGGAGCCTGAGGTACCGAGGATATAAACCAGGAAGGGCCCAGGGCAGTGTGGCTTGCCATGCCAGGCAGCTGCAGCCCTGACCTTCCTGGCCACGCTGCTCATTCCTCAGGGCACAAAGAGAATCGCCCCCTCCCATCACACCACACTCTCTTCCAGATGCTCAGCACTGCCCCCCAGGCCTCGGCACCCTGCTGCCAGCAGCCCCCCATGCACAGAGTGGCTCCGCCGGGCCCAGGCCCCTCCCAGGCGTCTGGCATAGCCATAGCACCCAGCATCTCCCAGGTCCAGGGAGCAGCTGCGCTGGGGGCGAGGTGGGGGGCTCCGTGGTGGGTGGGGCTTGGGTGTAGGGCTGGGCCCTCCATTGGTCTGGGATTGGACATGGCTGAGCTTAAGGGGGAGGCGGCCATTCCCTGCTCCCCGGCCCCGAACCAGCAAGGCCACAGTGAAGACCAGTAAGGCAGCCACCAGCACACCCCCCACAGCCACAGTCAAGGTCCCGCCCAACACGTGGGCCTGTAGGGCATGGCACAGGGGTGTGGCTGGCAGTGTGGAAAAGTGGGCACAGCCCAGTAGCCTGGTGGCTGTGAGGTCGGAGGGCCCAGCAACAGGTGACAGGGCCAACAAGCAGAGATCGTAGTCAGCACCGGGTACCAGATGCTTCAACAGGAAGTGATGGCTGGAGGCTGGGACGATCCTGCAGGCAAGGGCAGGTGGTAAGAGCCCCAGTGTTGGTGTCTAGCCCTCACTCCCATCTCCCCAAGGCAGGACCTCAGCCCATTCACAGCCCCCCACCCCATGCTCCCAGGTCTGACTCTGAGCAGCCCCTCAGGCCAAGAAGATACAGACCTTGTGTGTTCCCCAAGGAAGGCAGAGAAAGGCACATGAGTGGGGTGGGAGGTGCCAAGGGACAGCCAGGGAGAGTACTGACACCGGCCCCAGGCAAGAAGATGATGTGGGAGGCAATGGCAAAAGCAGAGGCAGAAAAACGTGCCTGTGCTGCTTGGCTGTACTTCAGACACTAGCCACACTGCCACACCAGCAGGTGGCGAGGGATGCTGAGCCACCTCCTGCCCAGGGCCCACCTGCCTCCCTCTGCACCCTAGGCAGCCAAACCTGACACTGCTCCCCCTAGAGTTCGGAGTTGAATATGCACCCCCTCAGAGCTGGAAGAGTAGGCAAGCAGGGGGTGGGTTGCAGGGTCAGCTGTGACTAGGACCCAAATGGGGTTGAGCGGTGTGTGCAGGCAGTCTCCTCACCGATAAATGAGGGTCTCGTCCTCACTGCTGTTGTACTGGATTTGGAACATCCACACGGGGTCAGATGGCCGCCCTGGGCCCCAGCTCACCAGCCCTGAGGTGGCTGTCACTTCTGTCACCTGTACAGCCGGCTCAGACTCTAGAATCCCCTCACCCTCTGCAGCAGTTCGAGCTGAGGCAGCAATGTCTGAGGGCCCGGGGCGGCTCCCCTCGGCACTGGTGTTCCCACCATGGGGCAAGGCCAGCACCCGGAGCTCTACTCTGGCAGTCGCCTCACCAGCGGGATTGGTAGCAATGCAGGTATAGCCTCCTGCGTCCCCAGCACCTGTCACCCCTATCTCCAGCGTCCCATTGGGGAAAGCCCAGGCTCGGGAGGAGTTGCCAACCAGTCGGTCATCAGGGCCAACCCAGTGCATGGTGGGAGCTGGGTCACCAAGAGCACGACATCGCAGTGTAGCTCGCTGGCCCTCCAGCACCCAGAGGCGCTGTGTGTGTCGGGCAATGAGAGGTGGCTCACAAGAGAACTCGCCCTCAGGCACTGCCCAGAAGTAGCGGCCAGCTAGGCCCGCTGGGGAGGCGCAAGTCTCCAGGTCGTCCGGCCGGGCCAGCCGCCGCAGCCATAGGAGCTCACAGTTGCAGTGTAGTGGGTTCCCACTGAAGCTCAGTACCAGGGGTGCAGGCGAGGCCTCAGCATCACGCCCGCGAGAGAAGAGTGGGTCGGGTGCCAGGGTGGCCAGGCGGTTGGAGGTGAGGTCCAGGCGGGAGAGCTGCCCAAGCTGGGCAAAGGCGCCCGGGGGCAGTGTGTCAATGACATTGTGGTCCAGGTTGAGGGTATGCAAGACAGGCATGGCACCAATGCCAGCCCAGGGCACCTGCCGGAGATTGTTGTAGGATAGGTCCAGGTCCTCGAGGCTCTCAAGGAAATCATCGAAGGCCCCTGGTGCAATGCGACTCAGCTGGTTGCCGCTAAGGATGAGGTGCTGCAGGTTGATGGGCCCCCGAAGGCTGCCACTGCCCAGCTCCACCAGCCTGTTGCCATCCAGGTGCAGGGAGCGCAGGCTCTCCAGGTCCCCAAAGGCGCGGGCTCCAATGCGGGTGATGGCATTTCGAGACAGTGTCAGGTCCACCAGCCCTGTCATGTTGCGGAAGTCAGGTGGTCCCAGGGCTTGGATAAAGTTGTCAGCCAACCGCAGCTCCACTGTGCGCCGGTCCACATTGGGTGGCACAAATAGCAGGCCTCGGTGGGCACAGAGGGTGCTGAGCGACTCCGACAGGTTCTGGCAGACACAGGGCAGCGGGCAGGCAGCCGCTCCACTGGCCAGCAGCAGCAGCAAGAGTGGCGGGGCCATGGTGGGCACCCTGTGGGGAAGGGCCGCAATCCAGGCACAGGTGGGGCTAGCGCAGGTGCCCACTTGTGCCCAGAGCACAGTCCCAGAGCCAGCTTCCAGAGTCTGGCCTGGGGAGAGGTTGGGTTAGAGGCTGGAGGGGAACCCCAGGGAGGGAGGAAAGCTGAGGCTGCAGAGGGAGGCCCCCAAGAATTAAGGTCACATTTCCTAAACATTTACTGGGAGTCCAAGTGCTGGGGACAAGGTGAAGCATGAAGCAGGAAGCGGAGGTGGGCCAAAAGCAGGGAGGGTCCCGGAACTTCCTTTTCCTGGCGTCCCCTGGAATCGCCAGCCCCCTCCCCCCTCAGTGCCATCCCTTCCAATGCCAGGAAATGTGCCCCCAAAATACCATGCGTGGCCCCTTCCCTGTTACCTCCCCCCGCCCCGTTGCACTCCGCGAACCCCTCACCTGGCGTCCGTCGCTCAGGGGGCGCGGGCCGGCCTCTCCGCCGGCTCCACCGGCCCCCGAAGCCCCCGCCGACTCCAGGCCGCGCTCTCGCAGAAGCGAGGCCCAGGCCGCCTGCCTCGCGCTCTCCAGTCCATGGCGCTCGGGCCCGCGGCCCTGGCCCGCTCGGTTCCCAGCACCTTTTTCCAGCACGGTTCGCGGTGATGGTGGTGGCGGCGGCGGTGACAGGCAGGCGGGTGCGCGCTGCCGGGTGCGCGCGCCGTGGACACGCACGTGGAAGGTGGACGGGGAGGGGCGTGCAGGGATCCACCCGGCTGGGCTCCGGCTGGCTCCCGAGGTCACGGGGACACGCGGCCACTGCAGCGCCCACGGGTGGCGCCCAGTCACGCCCGAGGCCCGGGCTGGCGTGGGCCTGCCATGCCGCCCCCCATTGCTGCCGCAGCGCACTCACCCTGGCACAGGCGCGCGCGCCCCTGGCCACCCGGGCGCCCTGGCATCTTGCACTGCTCGGGCGCCCGCCGCCGCGGCGCAAACCTTACTGCAGACCAGACAAAGCGCCAGCTCGCGGGTCCCTCCACCGTCTCCCAGAGATGGGTCTTTGTCACATGTCGCTGGGCACCCTCCCCAACACGCCCACATATGCCCACACACCCACACACGTCCCCGCACCCACGGGCAGGGCCGGGTGTAAACCCGTACAGTTGCTGGGACCCTCTCGTTCACAAACACTCGCTGAAGGTCATAAGCGTTCTGCATCACCGAGTCACGTGGAGGGTCCCCAACAGGCACAGACCCTTGGGGGGGCGCCCCCAGTGAGGCTGCAGCGGGGTGGGGCCGAAGGGGGTTGGCCTGTATGCTGGTGGTGTGCCCCGCCCCTCTCCCCTCCCTCCATGGGCCCCACCCCCACCCCTTCCCGCCCTGCTTGTCCGGCGCTTCTGAGCCAACCGGCCTCCGCCTCGGGCCAGATTGGTCTGCGCCGCGCGGTTTCCCAGCAGGCCGGTGGTGGCACGCTGTTTGAAGCTGTGCGTCAGTGGTTCTCTCAGCGGCCCAGCCCCACCCTCCTCCTCTGCTCTCTGGGGCCAAGTTCCTGGGGAGCGCAGTCCTGGCCGGTCCTGGGTGTTAGGCGGTCTCAGAGCTGGGGCTTGGGTGGAAGCACAGAGGAATCCCAGACAGATCGATCGTCCTGATCGCACCTGCCACCACGGGTGGTCCCTTGAGTTAGGAATCTCAGAAAGTTGACACTGCTCACGGGCGTGTCCTTGTACTCAGGTTACCTAGGCGTCTTTTCTGTGCTCCTTTCTCCAGACCGGATTCCCAGAGGCAGGTGGCAGGAACATAGGGAGGAGACCAGAGACTGGATGTGGACTGCCTCGTGGACTGGGCAGATTTGGGCAAGTCCCTTAACTACTGAAGAAGGGAGTCTACAGTTTGAGGGGAATAACTGCAGGAAACCACACTTACCATTGCTGTGCCTGGGCCTCAGCTGTTGGAATTGTGAAATGAGGGATTCAATCTACTTTGATATGCCCTGGCATTAGATGCTTGGTTTCTCTTCTCATAAAAAATATTTCTAATCATTCTGTACATACACTTTTCCAGCATCTGCCATGTACCAGCTGTGCTATGAGTCAGGTAGGCCTAGTTGCTGACCTAGGCAGCTCCCAGCACAGAGAATGACCTCAATACCAAGAGACAAAGCTTGGGTCACCGGGGAGGCCCCTGAGGATCCTTTCCACTACTGTGCAGCTCTGGGTTCACCAGGCATAAAACTCAGGGCCTCCTGCTTGCCAGGCAGGCACTATACCACTGAGCTACATTCCCAGCCCCTGTAGATTCTTTAGGTAGGTTTTTTACTGGTGGTTTCTTTCTCAAAAGTCATGCCTTCATCCAGCTAAAGTGGCTTTATCTCTTTACTGTGCTTGAGGTGTGGACAAAAATTTACACTGTAGGTCATGCATATCTAAGAGCAATATTCATTATTGGTATGTGCTGACATGCAATTTAAAAACAGAAGGTTTAAACACATGGTTTCACATTAGTCACATACTAAGGTGCAGCTAATCTTAGCCTTGACCCTATGCACCTGAGCTTTTGTTTTTGTTTTTGAAAAATAGTCTCTCAGATCAGCTGTGATCTCTGAAGGGCTAGGGCAGGAGCTGGAGGCAGGTACACCTGTTACATCAAGACAGGCAAGAGACACCGCTGGCTGGCCCACTGTGCAGTGACCAATGATGGCCTGGAGGGGGTGGTGTCCTTACAGTTACCCTACACTGGAAACCTGCACCCCCTACCTCCCCTCAGAACCTATGACCAGCTCAGCCTTTCTCAGAGCAGCATACACAGCATGCCACAGTTGGGGCACATGGGGGCCACAATTGGGGTAATTGGAGCCCTCTGGTGACAGACTCTCTCAAAAGGGTCTGTGTTGGCCCTCAAGTTCCTGCTGAAGGTGCAAAATATAAATCATAACTAGGTAACATGGAAATGCCTCATCCATACAGCCACAGGTCTACAGACCAGGCTCACGCATGGAGTCCCAGGCATGTGGTTTTCACAGTCATGGGGTAACTCTCAGTGCTGGCCCATAGTTCCTTATGTGGCTTCTACTCATCCTGCGTTAGTCATATGCTGTCACCTGGCCATTTCATAAGCAAAGCTGAGACCCCTATGCCCATGGCACATAGATCCGGGGACCTCAGACAGGCACCTTGTCCACCCCCCAAAGAGAGTTCCCAAAGAGAGCCACAGACAGGCAAGAAACAGGCTGAGGGCTGGGATTTCCAACAAGGACCTCCTAGGAAGGGAACCACTCTGCTGAGAAGGTAAGAAGAGTGGACAAATATGACCTTCAAGGAGACATGTAGGAAGAGCTTACCAAGCAGATGGGGAGGTGTGCAATCAGAAGGCCCAGTTGGTGCAGCTAAGGGTGGCTGTGATGAGGAAGACCAGTGGAAGGTTTTTCCTGAGTTTAAGAAGAGGTCAGAGTCTAGAGATGGCCCTGGAACAGTCATCCAGCTTAAGCAGTGACATAGGAGAGGGTAACAAGGGTGATGGGGTCTGGATTTTGGTAACTCTGTAGAGAGTGAGACATCTACTAGCAGGCAGAGGACAGGGGATCAGGAGGGAAGCCAGGCTGGACCTGCTGAACTCATATGAGAAATGAACAAGGACCTGCCAGTTCCACCTTTGGGTCTTGGCTCTGGAGACTGAGACTGTCACTGGAGCCAAGACTAGGATGTGACCACCAGGTGGCATGCAGGAGAGCCCAAGCAGGACACCAGAAAAGCAAGATGTCTTGGAAACCCAAGGAAATGCTATCAAGTTAGGAACTGTTAGGAAGAGGAGAAGAATGCTCACTGGACTCAGCCAGGAGGAGATCACCTCATGAGTGTCAGGGCACAGACAGGAGCTGCTTTCCAGAAACACAGGGCATTATTGTGAGAAAGGCTGAACTGGTCCTAAATGAGGAGGAACAGGGAGGTGCCGGTTCCAGACCCCAGAGGAGACAGAAGGGGATGGCATTTGGCACATGCTCTGGAGTGAGCAAAGATTGAGGGTGTAGTTTAGGCCCTGGTCATATAGGAGATTTTGCCACAACAGGGTGCTGAGATTGGGAGGCCCTGAAGCTGTGATGCTCCAGGGTGGCATCTGCATGCAGCCTCTCGTCTTTTCTCTTCTTTGTTCATGCTGCATGGTGACTGACACCCTCCAACCCACCTCTGTCCTGCAGACCAACATCCCCTTCCTGCAGAATGTGCTCAACAACCAGCAGTTCCTGGCGGGGACCGTGGACACCCAGTTCATCGACGAGAACCCTGAGCTATTCCAGTTGCGGCCCGCACAGAACCGGGCCCAGAAGCTGCTGCACTACCTTGGTCCGCCCACACAGTCCTATTCTCCCCTTCCCACCTGGCCCTCTGTCCCTCAGCCCAGTCCTTGTTCTGGTCCACATCTGCCTTGCTCCTAGAGAACCTCTTTTTCCATCCATATGGCCCTAAATAGGTCTCTACTGCCTGGACCCAGGAGGCCCTGGCTTTGGAGAGGACAGGGGCAGCTGGAGCACCAGGCATCCTGAGAAATGTCCCTATCCCCAAGCCCACTCACTCACACTGCTGCCTTCAGCCCCACTTCTGCCCCATCTGGTCCTGACCTCTACTCACTCTTTCTCCAGGACATGTCATGGTGAATGGCCCTACCACCCCAATACCTGTCAAGGCCAGCCCCAGCCCTATGGACCCCATCATCCCTGCTGTGCCCATAGGTAGGTGGGACTCATTCTGCCAATTCATGGGGGACACATTACCACCTGCAGGATGGACATTAATATCCTTATCTATTCTAGGCCCTCCCCCAGCTGGGTTCAGGGACATTCTTCTGCGAGAGGGGCCTAAGGGCTTTGCTCAAGCTGTGCGAAACCATCAGGGGCTGCTGTTGATGGACACGACCTTCAGAGATGCCCATCAGTCACTGCTGGCCACTCGTGTGCGCACCCACGATCTCAAAAAGATTGCGCCCTATGTTGCCCACAGCTTCAACAAGCTCTTCAGCATGGAAAACTGGGGAGGTAGGCTGGAGAAGGGCTGGGATGTTGGCCAGCATTGGTGGAAATTGGGTGTCTGCTGTGTGTGGCAGCACCAAAGGCCAAGGACACTAAGAGAAGCTGGAGCTGTTGACAGACGTCTCTCTTAGGTCACTCTGGAGAAAATCAGAGTGAGAACTGAAAAAGCAGGGTGCTTGCTTGTTCCATATACTGAAACCAACTCCATCCAGACCTGGGACTAGGTTTGAGGCTGCAAGGCTGAGACCTAGGCACTGTCCTGAGCAGCTAAACAGCATGGAGAATTGAAGGAGGATGTGCAGGTGATAAAGACATGTGCAGAAGGCACAGTGAGCCTGAGCACCCAGAGCATCAACAAAGAGAAGAGTTGGTGATGCTTGGAGCTGGGAATACAAGGAACCAGAAAAGTGAGGAGGGAGCCAAGGCTCAGGCGTAGAGCTCCAGGGCATGGCAGGATCCCAGTGACTACCAGAGCTGATCTGAGCTGCTTCTCCATCCCTTTACAGGAGCCACATTTGACGTTGCAATGCGCTTCTTGTATGAGTGTCCCTGGCGGCGGCTGCAGGAGCTCCGGGAGCTCATCCCCAACATCCCATTCCAGATGTTACTACGAGGGGCCAATGCAGTGGGCTACACCAACTACCCTGACAATGTGGTCTTCAAGTGAGCGTGGGTGGGCTGGGCAGACACTGCACAGTAGGGCCCATGAGCCCTAAGCTAGAGATGGCCTGAGCTCCCCACAGCAGACTGGAAGCCAAGTCTGTGTAGCCGCACCCAGCAGGGTTACTATTTGGAAGCGCCATGATGTGCAGATTGTAGTGGCAGAACCTGAGGAGCTTCCAAATTATTCATGTGGCAGTGGAAGCCCTAAGAGGGAGATGCTGGGTCCCAGGCCATATGGAGTAAAGCTGAACTGGAACCCAGGCCTTGCGACTCCTTGTTGGGTACTCTGTCCCACAGCTTACCATGTCCTTTGCAAAGCAAGGAATCACAGCTGGTCCTCCAGGCTGATAACTTCAATAGTGTGTGACTAGCTAGGAGCAGCTCTACCCCCTGCAGATGTCTCTGGCCCCACCCTGCCTGGCCCAGGCTGTCCTAGAAAAGCCTTTGTCTATACTGTTTGACCCCTGCCCCCCATCCTCATCAGGCCAGACTTCATCCCCTGAAGCTATAAAGTAAGCCTGGAGCCAGAGGAGGAAGTAAGGGAAGAGTGAGGTGGGGCTTATCCCTTTCTCACCTACTCAGGTTCTGTGAGATGGCCAAAGAGAATGGCATGGATGTCTTCCGGATCTTTGACTCCCTCAACTACCTGCCCAACATGCTGCTGGGCATGGAGGCAGCAGGCAGTGCCGGGGGTGTGGTTGAGGCTGCCATCTCATACACAGGGGACGTGGCTGACCCCAGCCGAACCAAATACTCACTGCAGTACTACATGGGCTTGGCTGAAGAGCTGGTGCGAGCCGGCACTCACATCCTGTGCATCAAGGTACCTAGCCCATTTGCCTGTCTATTCTTTTTTGCCCACTCCCTGAAACCATAGGGGTACATCTGGATCCTCCTTATCTTCTTCCCACTTCCTCCAGGATATGGCAGGGCTGCTGAAGCCAGCAGCCTGCACCATGCTGGTCAGCTCCCTCCGGGACCGCTTTCCTGACCTCCCGCTTCATATCCATACCCATGACACATCAGGGGCAGGTGTAGCAGCCATGCTGGCCTGTGCCCAGGCTGGTGCTGACATAGTGGATGTGGCAGCAGACTCCATGTCCGGGATGACCTCACAGCCCAGTATGGGGGCCCTAGTAGCCTGTACCAAAGGGACTGCCCTAGACACAGGTAGGAAGACATCCCAGACCCGTGTACCAGTCCTCATAAAGCTGGGCATACCTAGAATCCAGATGCCCCACACTCACCTAAAATGAGATCTGAACTGGCCCTGGGTCTTGGGAGGAGCCCCTGGGAGCTTGGCAGACTGTGAGACTGTCAGACTGTCCTCTGACTTGGGCCTTCCTGCAGAGGTACCCCTGGAACGTGTGTTTGACTACAGTGAGTACTGGGAGGGGGCTCGGGGACTCTATGCTGCCTTTGACTGCACGGCCACCATGAAGTCTGGCAATTCGGATGTGTATGAGAATGAGATCCCAGGGGGCCAGTACACCAACCTGCACTTCCAGGCCCACAGCATGGGGCTTGGCTCCAAGTTCAAGGAGGTCAAGAAGGCCTATGTGGAGGCCAACCAGATGCTGGGTGACCTCATCAAGGTAAGCAGGGCCCAGTGTTCACCTGACACAACCTTGTGCTCTCTTCTGGGCTTCCAATAAGGATCCTAGCATCATAACCTCAAGTCCCTTCTCCTCAGGTGACTCCTTCCTCCAAGATTGTGGGGGACCTGGCCCAGTTCATGGTACAAAATGGGTTGAGCCGGGCAGAGGCTGAGGCTCAGGCAGAAGAGCTGTCCTTCCCTCGCTCCGTGGTGGAATTCCTGCAGGGCTACATTGGTGTCCCCCATGGGGGATTCCCTGAACCCCTTCGCTCTAAGGTAGGGAAGGCCAAAATAGTCATGAGGAGGGGGTGAGTACAGGAAGGAGGCCTAACCCTCTTCTTTTCTCTCTAGGTGCTAAAGGACCTGCCAAGGGTAGAGGGGCGGCCTGGAGCCTCCCTCCCTCCCCTGGATCTGCAGGCACTGGAGAAGGAGCTGACAGAACGACATGGGGAGGAAGTGACCCCTGAGGATGTGCTTTCAGCAGCCATGTACCCTGATGTCTTTGCCCAGTTCAAGGATTTCACTGCTACCTTTGGCCCCTTGGATAGTCTCAATACCCGCCTCTTCCTGCAGGGACCCAAAATTGCAGAGGAGTTTGAGGTCAGTGGTTCTGCTGCTTGTCACTCTACCCAGCACTCTGCCCTCAGAGCTCCAGGCCTTAACCTTGGCCTGGTTCTCACCCAGCTTTGCGGGCTTTGGGAGCAGAAAGGACCCTTAAGAAACCAGGAGCTAGCCTTGACAAGTGAGGAGCTGAGACCCAGGGTGGAGGGCTCCCCTGTGGTGGATGTCAGGGGCCTGCTTTTAGAACTTTCCTCTAGCTCTAATCCTCGATGCTTTCTCTGCAGGTGGAGCTAGAAAGGGGCAAGACACTGCACATCAAAGCCCTGGCTGTGAGTGACCTGAACCGGGCTGGTCAAAGGCAGGTTTTCTTTGAGCTCAATGGGCAGCTTCGGTCCATCCTCATCAAGGACACCCAAGCCATGAAGGTACAGCACCCTCAGGACCAGCCAAGCAGTGGGTCTAGGCTGGGCTCGTTGTTTCATCCCCCTTTACCCTGTCTGCAGGAGATGCATTTCCACCCCAAAGCTCTGAAAGATGTGAAGGGCCAAATTGGGGCACCCATGCCTGGGAAGGTGATCGACATCAAGGTGGTAGCAGGAGCTAAGGTGACCAAAGGCCAGCCCCTATGTGTGCTCAGTGCCATGAAGATGGAGACTGTGGTGACTTCACCCATGGAGGGCACCATCCGTAAGGTCCACGTGACCAAGGACATGACACTGGAAGGTGATGACCTCATCCTGGAGATTGAGTGATACTGTTCCAGGCTGGCAGCCTGGCCACCCCCCACCCAAAACCTTCAGGAGCTGTGCTGCCAGGTCAGGCCCAGGCCAGTGCCCAAGGGCAGGAAGGCTTGGCCCTGGAGGTCCTGTGCTCAGTGGGACAGCAGAGACTCCTGCAAAGGCTCATTCCCGTCAGCCACCTGTCCTTTCCTCACTGGCAGACAGCTGCTTTACATATTCATCTCTTGCCAAATAAGGGTCTCTCCTCATGGGAGATTACAGGTGGAGAATCAGATGGTCTCAGGACCTGAAGAAGGGTAAGGGGTCCTACCTCCTGGTTGTAGAGGAGACCTAAACCCCAGTTCCGGGGACATTTACATTTGCTCAATAAAACTAGCTGTCCTCTGTCCTCCATGCTGGGTCCTGTGCCATCCACCCTACCTCCAGTGCTACCCCCAGCCCAGAAGCAGAGAGGATGTGGCTGCTTCTCAAACTGGGGCTAGGGGGAGACTAGCTATTTTTTTCAATGGATCTTAGCCAAAAGGCCAAGAAGCAGTGACTGGTTTTTTCTTCTTTGGCATGTAGCCAGGATGGTTAATGCCATGACTGTGCACCTGTTATATACATACTCCAAACATGACCAGCCATCACTGAGCTTGCTTAGGTAGGGAACAGGGTTTGTTCTAAACATTTAAAACCTATGGGGGCTGGGGAGATGGCTCAGTGGAATAAGCACTTCCCTGGCAAGAGCAAGGGCCTGAGTTCAATCCCCGGTTCCACCAAAAACAAACAACAACAAAAAAAAAACCCTATGAACTGGAAGAATCAACTTGCACCCATCTTATGAACACAAATCAAACCACAGAAAGGTCAGATAAGTTGTCCAGGACTCCATAATTAGAGAAAGGTAGAAAGGGACTAAACCCAGGCCACTGACCTGTTTCTAGCAGGGGCCAGCCTGTCACTTCTTTAGCTCAGGCTACGTGCAAACAGGTACCACTTGGGCAGTAGAAAAAACCCCTGAGAATGGTGGTGAGACAGAGAGACTACTACATGCTTTGAGTATGAGGATATGGGTAGGAGGTTAGCAGAAGCACTGGCGCCTGGGCCACAGGTTCTCCCTGCCCATCCCGCACCAGTTCTCAAGAAAACCTTGGGTCTCAGTCCTCTTACCAGAAGAGGGGACAGTAACTCTGTGTCACTGGCCTCCTACCCATGAACGGTGAGAGGCAACAGGCACAGTGGAGGAGCAGTTCCTGAGAAGAATAGGGAGGGGGATGGTGAAATGAATGCCAGACTCAATAAGAAAGGGGAGGACTGAACCAAAACACCAGGGGAACCAGGCAGGAAGTACATCCCCAGGGCCCTGCAAGCCTATCTGCCCAGTTCTCAGGGTACAGGTACCCGGCCTTGGACACCCAAGTCACATGGGACTTCCTCCTCCATACCATAGGCTCGCAAGTGCACCCTCTAAACATTCTTTTTTTTTTTTGGCTCCGAATGCCTTCAGGGCAGGTTTGGCTGGCTTGAGTTGTGGGGA